>JAAVUK010000332.1:0-53096 GCA_014899095.1 Fusarium buxicola
TTCAGTATTGCCTTTTTTCCTGTTGGCTCGGAGATTTGTATTAGACACCGGGGGGGGGGTCATCAATCTTGTGAGCGCGGGTAGCTGCAGACTGGACTAGGCCCAGGACGATAAGTGGTGCTTTGATCTCGAGCTGTTATGTCTGAAGCAGTAAGATAGAAAGCCAAGCATCATTGTTGACCTGCTTCGGTGCTCTGCCATTTCTCTTGGTGTCACAACAGGCTATGCGTATCCTATCAACCGTCCCTTTCGGTTATGTTATGCGGCATGGAAGCTCACGAGACAAGAGTACAACGCGGATATCCTGTGGAACATGTATACTTACATGACTCAAGCTTAGAGTTGTGGAAGGCACTCGTAAGTCTTCGCCAGAGAGGGATGGCTTGATTCCGCCCTGCGCCGACTTTCATGCTGAGTGAGTGTTTATGGCTCCATCACAGGCGCACAACATTAGCTTGTCTCTGAGATTTCAATCTCTGACGACAGAATTACGCCGATAGCACCGACGGATTCTTGTCCACGCAGTACTGGGTGTTGAATTACAGAGAGTGAGGATACTGTCGGAAGACCTTAGCTAGTTCTATATCGAGATGATAACTTCTTGTTGGCTCTTCGGTGTGTTTTGCACGGTAATAACTCGGAAGGAATTACCAGCTTTCATAGCGTAAAGCTAGATCTGCTAATTAGAGTATTGATATTGAGCCTGATTTGTGCGAGTGCCCCTTAAGTATTGTAACTGGCAACACTGAAGCATGCCACCCACGGCCCCTTTCCTGCCTCAGTTTTGCGGCCATATCCAGAATCAAACGTTCTGTAACGGTGGTACATAATGTGCAGCATCTTGGCTCCCCAGTCGCCGTAGCTCTTGGCTGTCCCACGGCCTAATCTTATGTGGTAGGACATTTACCTCTCACCGCAGCATACTTTTGGGAAGCGCGTCGTTACGGACAATTTCAAGACTATAAAACATAAGAAAAAGCATAGGGAAACCAAAGTATCATAAGAAACAGTCTTAGCAGTAGCGTATGATCGTGGAGGTCGCTTGGTTGTGGAGGATCCAGTTGGTTATCTCTGGGCTGCAGCATGAAGGCAAACTGACTAATGACTGGACTCTATACACGTATCGGGTACTGAAACCAGTGGCTTTTAAGTGAACTAACACCGACAGCTTTATCGTGAATATATCCGAGCATCCATGTGATTGTAAAACCTGGCGGCCGTCATTCTGGACACACTATCATCAGGGCAACTGGAGACGAGTCGCTCAACGATAGTAGCAATTCACGAGGGCTTTTCTTGCTGAACCATTTCTGATGTTGTCAAATTGTGTGCTAAGACTATTCACATGCTTCCTCCGAAGGGGTAAACAGGAACATTGTACGATTAAGACATTTCCATCATCAATTGACAGGCGAGATTGCAGTCTGAATGTAAGAAGTGAATTAAAATTTACTGAGATTGGGTATTAAGTATACTCCAAAATGATATATTTTTAGTTCCATGGCTCATTAAGCCATGCGTAAAGTCCGTCAAGACGCCAACGTCCCTCATCCGGCACAGCTGATACCAATGGCAAGATTAGAAAACGTTACCCTTAGTCTGCTTCTTGTCAATGGGCTTGTTGCGCCAGACAAGCACGCAAATGAGGATGATGGGCAAGAAGGCACAGCCAGCAATGACCATCTGTCGCTGGACAACTCCGTAGGCGTGAATAACAGCGTCGCGGATAGGGGTACCAATAGGATCGGCCATCTGCAGTTTCATATCGCCGTAAAGGGTAGCGGTCTGGTTCTTGGCGTCTAGTGGCAGAGCCTTGTGAAGCTCCTTGGGCAGGTCGTTGGTCCAGAGGGCACCAGAGATACCGAAGCCGATGGCCTGGCCAATCGAGCCGAACATGGAGTAAAGGGCGAGAGCAACAGCGATCTCTTGGTGGCTGACTTGAGTCATAATGGCGAGCGGTGCGGTCATGGCCCAGATACCGCCGCAGACACCGTGGAAGACCTGGCACATGACGAGATAACCAAGCTTCTCGCCGGGTTGACGAAAGTGGATGAGGAGCGCAGTTCCGAGAACACACCAGGGGATACCGGAGACAGCGGGCCAGTAGTACCGGCCGTAGTAACGGAGACCACTTGAAAACAGTCAGTAAGATAAGTCAATATCATGGCCAAGATGAGGAAACCCACAGTCCGATGAAAGGTGCGAGAATAGTCGAGGTTATAGAGAAAGCGTTTAGAGTGTAACCCGCGACGGAGATGCTGAGGTCATGAACGACCTGGAGGTAAGAGTTGTAATAGGTGTCCCAGGAAAAGATAGACATGTTGAGGAAGGCACTCAGAAGACAAGCGCCCAGGATGGTTCGGTCCTTGAGGAACTTGAAGGGGATGTAGGGAACCTTGGCAAACCACTTCTCCCAAGCAGCGAACCCGGCAAGACAGACAACACCAACGACAATCATGGCAATGATATAGCCAGTGGCCCAGCCGTTGGGAGCACGGGTAGCGATGTTGAGAGGGGTCAGGATCAGGGAGAAGCCGGCAATGGTGAGGAGCATGCCAACCACATCAAACTCAACCACATAGAATTTGGTAGATTCCCACAAGCTGCGGTTTCTCTTCTCAGGCAGAACGCCCAGCTTCTTGGCCTTGATCTCGTGGAACATGAAAATAACTGACACGGGGATCGCGAAGGCGACGAGGATGATGCAGAAGGAGCCAAAGGCCCATCGGTAGGTCGAGTGCTTGTAGAACAACTCGCCGATCTTGGGGCCACCAAAAGTCGCAGCAAGTCGAGGGCTCATGTAGAGACCGAACATGATCATTCGGTTGCGTAGGGTGGTCATGTCAGAAATCACGACATCAATGATGTACATGAGGCCGACATGGCCAACCCAGTAGAATGTGTGGCCGGCGGCGTAGGTCTCGACGTTCTTACAGACAGCCTTCATGATCATTCCAAGAATGATAATAAGGATCATGAGCAGGAAGCCCTCGTTACGGCCGCGAATATCGATGAGCTTGGCGATAGCTAGCTTGCTGACACCCGCAATGATGGAGCCGAAGACACTGGTAATGGCCAAGAGACCATGCTGGCTGAACGAAGAGGTGACATAAGGCACCAGACTGGAGTGGACGGCCTGAAGAAGGGTATCGACGAAGCTGACCATGTAGAGGCTGGATTGGACTTGGTTAGCTCACTCGTTTGTGTCTTGAAGGTTGGGAAAGCCGGCGGATTCATACAATCCAAAGACCGCCCACATCATACCGGGCGACCAGATCTGGGTCACGGCCTCAACCCGCTTAACACCATCTTGCTTGACATCGGAGTTGTCGTCGGAATCGGTCTCCTTCTCGGGAAAGTCAGTGGCGACGTTGTTCTCGGGCGTGATTTGCTTCTCGTAGTCGCCCTCAGCTTGCGCTGGGGTGATGGGGGCGGCCATTGTTACTTGATTAAAGACCAAGTCGTACGCCTACGAGCTCAAAAGATGCAATTAAAGCTTTAGATAAAGCTTTGAAGAAGGGGGAGGGAGCTGGCTTGTGGGTTGCAGATCGCCGGGGCACTCAGCATTTAAAGGACGGGCGTGGAGATGGAGACCAAGAACCCAGCAGCAACATTCTAGTTCCGCAGATTTATACACACGTTGCATTCTCTGAAACCCTGAGCCTGTCCTGGAAGACGTATTACTCGCTTGTCTCGGAAGTCAGACTAATGCCAAGAGAATCGAACAAAAAGTGAACCGCACAAAAGGCCTGGGACGATGCATCGCGAGAGCCTAGGACCCATCAACGCGGGAGGGATGATTCGAGGTGGAGTTTAGTACGTGGGTAACGCGGATATAGCATCGGACGGACCTCGAGCATCAGGGTAAAACTTTGTGCTCTCATTGGTCCATGTACGAAGGATCAAGGAGCTTGCAAACAGGTCGTTGCCGCATCCAAAATCCCTCGGCGCATCCCGCTGCAAAGGCCAGGATGTTAATGGTAGTACGTAGTACGTAGTAGCCCTTTTTTTATCAGATGATCTGATAAGCTGATAAAAGAGAACAATAGTGGAGATAGGCCCTTTTGACCCTACACAATCCAGGGAGTCCTTGCTCTCCAGAGACTACCAAGGTTATCTATTGTAGGGATCTATTGTAGGGACAAGCTGCTTGTGACAAGCTCTAACCGAGTCGACTCCCGAGCGATTGGTAAAAGGCTATACAGACCCAAGAACGAGTCAAGGACTCGCATTTTTGTGGCTCATTGACCAGCCTAACAAAGCCTCCTGCATGCGATGGCGCCCCAGGCCTTATACCCTGATTACCCCCCGGTTTATCGCCGGTCCACTCGCTTTTTCTCGTTGCCATCGCGCTTCTTGAGACCAAGACCTAAGACCCATTGAGACTGGAGCTACGGTTGTTTTAAGGTGAGGCGTCTCAGCCCTGGCGCCAGTCAAGGAATCATATGGCATCGGGAGTTGTCTGCGAATTGCTGCTTAAGTTACATGTAGCTGCCGGGATGTCGCTACTTGTCTCATCTGTCACAAAGCATCATGGTCAGATAAAATCCATAACATCCTTCACGGAGGGGATCGTCGCGCCTAAATTCAGAGCTTTATCTCACGTGTCCCTGGCCAAATTCGTCTGAGCTTCATCCCACACGTGAGGTGCCTTACGCGGGTGTTTATGGGAAGACTTGGCATGTTCTTTACAGGATAGCATCATCCTCGTCTGCTGGGACATTCTTTGACGGGACGGACAGCGTCTAACGCCACAGGTGAGCCGTCCTGACCTAGCAGCCAAGAGGATTATCCCTCGTACAGTAGCCAACACGAAACTATTCCCTCTAGTGGCGGACCTCGGTCTTTCACACTGCTGAAAACTGCTCAGACCAACTCCACATCATCCCGCCAAGCCGGAGCTCTGCGCGCCATGGAAGTGGCAGGTTTGAATGCTCAACACAGAGGCCACAGACAGCGTTAACAGACGGCCCTAAAGACTAGGACCTCCATGTGCAGGAGGTGGATAGAAAAGCGGGCTCGCTTCTCGCTCTTTGGTAACCCACCAATGCCTTTCATGTCGTTACCTTTCTGGCATGAACGGCTTACTCCAAGAAGGGTAACTAGTAAGTATCCTGGATGTTCAATGTTACGGTACATGTGGATATGATACTGTCCGAGCAGGCGTGGGGGGATAACTGATCATCTGAACTCAGGCTATCGGGAATTGACCACGGCTGAGGCCGTCTGAGTTGCTGCAGGGCCGAACGAGATGATCTACGGAAGAGCTGATGATCCTGATCGATAAGAAAAACTCATCAATCTGACGCAGAGCAAGACACGCAATCGGCCTGGCGCCTTCGCCGAACTCCCTGGTTCCTCATGATGAATCGGGTACTTGCCAGGTAGGCGGCCGAAGCGAGTCTTTGCTCCTATGAAAAGCTGAAAATTTCTCCTTACTTTCGAAGTAGCCAGGAGAATAGTAAGCCATAGCCCATAAAGTTCCCACGCGAGTGTAATTGTGAAGCACATTGAATGTGAACAATGGACAACCCCGTGATACTTCGTACCTTAGCCAGGAGTTTATAGAGTTTTGCCGTCTAGGGTAGGCTACTATAGGATTTGCTGTGTGACTAAGCATGACGCTAGGTAAAAAATAGAAGCTTGTGTGGGTCTCTGCTCACCGTACGTCATCAGTTCCTCGTCGTCATGCGCTCAATCCATGCCACAGCGGATAGCTTCAGTCTTTACACCTCCGCGCATCCACCGCCCATTCTTACAGCTGCGTTGACTCGGTACCAACTTTCACGATGCGGCCAAACGACGATGACGGTCCTGGTTGCAAACAGCAAGATTTTGTAAAGCCCACCAAGAAGAGCCTCGAGGTCCAGCTGGTGTTATCTTTGCTGCTCGGTGTCTCGGCCTTCCTTCTGTTCTGTGTATGTTCCGAGTCTCTTCTGGACCTCACGACCATTCCCCAGTCCTCGTTATGCTTCTTTACGCCTTATAGTATTGTTGCCTGTCACCGAACGAAAGACTGATGTACTTCTAGTTTCTACGCCCACGATGGCCCGCTCTGTACGCCGCACGGAAACGTCGTCTCCACCACACGTTCAATCTCCCGTCCCTCTCTAATTCGGCCTTTGGATGGATTCCACAACTCTACAAGATTAGTGAGGAGGAGATTCTGGCATCGGCGGGGCTTGATGCTTTTGTGGTATGGCCAATCCTTTCCACAGCATGTGCGAATGCTGACGAGCCATAGTTTTTGAGCTTCTTCAAGATGGCGATCCGCCTCTTCGCCATCATGGCGTGTTTCGCGACTGTGGTGCTATGGCCCATCAACGTTCGCTATGCGGATTTCAAACTGGATTTAGGCGACGGTCGTGGAGACAAACCCGGCAACAAAACGATGGCGCTGGATTCGCTATATGGATCAGGCCAAATCTCGCTCTCGGATGCTGACTTTGGCTTGTTTGCAGGCAAGGACGGTCCAGATCAGAGCCGGGAAAAGGGCTGGGTATGGTCCTATGTTGTATTCACCTACTTTTTTGCCGCCTTGACCATCTACTTTCTCAATCTGGAGACGTTCCGCATCATTCGATACCGGCAGGACTACCTTGGATCTCAATCTACCGTCACAGACAGAACGTTCCGTCTAACAGGAATCCCGACAGATTTGAGATCCGAGGACGAAGTCAAGAATCTTATCGAGAAGCTGGATATCGGCACGGTTGACAAGGTTACGATATGCCGGGACTGGAAGAGGCTTGACGACCTTGTGGCCTTGAGAGACGTTACTTTGAGAAGCCTCGAGACTGCCTGGGCGACGTTTCTTGAACACCAGCGCAAGAAAAACAAAGCTCGCAGCTCACAAAGGCAATCTGGTAACAGAGCAACCCTAAGCGACTCCCAAGGTGAAGAACCTGACCAAGAGCCCGGCGAAAACGGACACCTCCTGGATTCAGACCAAAGGCCATGGGATTCTGAAGATGAAGGAAGGCCCAAAGTCAACATACGTTACGGAGCTCTCGGTTTGCGGTCTCGCAATGTTGACGCGATCGATTACTACGAAGAGAGACTTCGGCGGCTGGACGACAAGATCATTGACGCTCGCAAGAAGACATTCACGCCTACTGACATGGCGATTGTTACCATGGATTCGGTTGCCTCTTGTCAAATGGTCATTCAGGCGCGCATAGACCCAAGACCCGGCCGACTTTTGACCAAGTTAACGCCGGCTCCCTCAGACCTTGTTTGGAGGAACACTTACTCGCGCCGCGGTATTCGTCGCCTCAAAGCCTGGGCGGTGACCTTATTCATCACAGTCCTTACTCTCGTTTTCATCTTCCCTACTGCTTTCCTAGCGTCCTTGCTCAGCATTTGTACCGTCAAGAATTACGCTCCCCACTTCGTTGAATGGGTGCAGAGCCATCCCATCATCTATTCCCTGTTCCAAAACGGTCTTCCCGCCTTAATCGTATCGCTTCTCAACGTCGCTGTTCCTTATCTTTACGACTTCCTTTCCAACCGACAGGGAATGATATCTCAGGGTGACGTGGAGCTCTCGGTTATCTCCAAGAACTACTTCTTCACATTCTTCAATACCTTTTTCGTCTTTACGGTTTCGAAGACTGGATTCGAGTTCTGGGCCGTCATGCAGAAATTTCTCAAGGATACGAGCCAAATTCCTCGTGTTATTGCCGAAGGTGTCGAAGATCTAGCGACCTTCTATATCTGCTTCATCCTGTTGCAGGGCATTGGCCTAATGCCTTTCAGGATCTTGGAGGCAGGAAGTGTCTTCCTCTACCCAATCCTTCGGTGGATGTCCAAGACGCCACGCGACTTTGAAGAGATGAAACAGCCTCCCATCTTCCAATACGGCTTTTTCTTGCCCACGGGCTTGCTCGTGTTTAACTTGTGCCTTATCTACAGTATTTTGGGTTACGGATTTGTCATGCTCATCACCGGTACCATTTACTTCAGCATCGGCTACTTCACCTTCAAGTACATGGTGCTGTATGCAATGGACCAACCTCAGCACGCTACCGGGGGTGCGTGGCGGATAATATGCTACCGCATCATCATCGGTTTGCTCGTTTTCGAGGTTGTCATGATTGGTCGGATCGCAGCGGAGAAAGCCTTCGTCCAGACCGCCTGTATCCTGCCGCTGGTGCCCTTCTCAATCTGGTATAGCTACTACATCAAGCAACGGTTTGAGCCTCTCACCAAATACATTGCACTCCGCGCCATCAGAGCCGATCAGGATTCAGACGATGCTGCTGCTATGGACGATGCTTTCGCAGAAGAAGATGGGCCTCGGCCGTCGCAAGCTATCTTGCGCCGTGGAAGCACTCTTGACGAATACAAGGAGAAGGGATTAATATTTGTGAACCCCAGCCTTGTAGTTCCGTGAGTTTGACTTGGATCCTCCCTCGACATGACCAGAAGCTGACCTTATAACAGACTGCAACAGCCATGGATCTACAATGAACAGCCTCCGCCACTTCCAGATAGTGAAACGGAAGCGACTGAAGAGCATGAGCGGCCCATTCTCCAGGGCGTCGATAGCACCCTTGGGATAGGAGACGAGAATGTTTGGCGCGACAATGGAGCAAACAATGTGTAATAAGTTCACCTGATGGGATGGCATGCATGATAGGACGCTGGGATGAGGTTCAAATAGGGTATTTCAGTGTGAACATTGTCAGTGTAGCTTCTTCTCCCCCTCGTTAGCAACCTGAGTGGTGAGTTAAAAATTCAAGTCCGGATTGTTTGTATTTGCCCCGAGTTGACCATAGGTAATGTGGGATTTTAGTACATGGTGTTTCTCTAGGGGTAGGAACATACCTGAGGTATTGAGCTCGATGTTCCTTCTTTATTTTTATTTTTTAGGCTACCGTTCTGTGCAGGAGTCACGTTCCTTGACTGCTTCCTCAGGTACTCCTCCTGTTGCCATATGACGATGTTTAATTTCTGTGCTCTCGCCTGTCCCTTTAAACACAAACCCTACAAGCTTACTTACAGCCTCCAATTGCGGAGGCTGGATCCAAAACGTCCTCACAGATTCTTCTCTCACGGGGCGTTGCTGGAGCCCGATCAGCGAGACTAGGCTCGCGGTCGCGGCATCGCGGGCAGGCGGTTGACGCAACCATGGCGATCGCAGCTTTGGTCTCTGATGACTCAGAGCTCGTCAATATCGTTCCAGCGAACGCCGCCAACGTCCAGAGGCTGCCTGGAAGCGATTATGGTGTTCTCCGGCTGGATGGTTAGAAGCATCCCTTTCATCATAAGCGCCGCGCAGAGAGCTGACAAGCGAACAATCAGACCGTTCACTTTCGATGAGAATGCCCAATGAGATTATTCAGCATATCTACCTTTTCCTTACTCCAGATGATTACAATGCCACTCGCTATACGTGCCGTTCTTGGTTTCTTGCCAGCCTTGAACCTTCGCTTCTTATCAAGATGCTCAAGACAGGAGGATGGTGGAGCAGCCTGCAGCAGATCTTGAACCCCCCCAGCATAACACGACTCCTCAACATCAATCAGGAGAGAATAATGAGCAAGTGGATCTCAAGGGAGTGCGATTTGGCCAGCTCGAAAAGGAGCGCATTTAAACAGGTTGGCTTCACGGACTTCAGTGGACTTGTCCCAGGTTCCTCCACTGGCCGACTACATGGGACCCTCGTCTTCACTATGAGCCTCTGCGGCCGGTTTTTAATGGTGACGCACGGGCAAAGTTTATATGTCTACGAGCTGAACCATGTTTGCTTCAGTACGCGCTCGAGTTGGTCGGTTCCGTTACGGCCGAGAGAGACCAAGCCGTTGGGCATGCTTCGCCCGGTGGCAACGGTCGTCTGCCCGCGGCGTGTCATATCATGCAGTATGGACACATCGGCAGGACGAAATGCCGTGGCCGTACTGATGGAGGGCCGTATGGGCATGGTGTGTGATATCATGGTTGAAGGAATGGGAGCATGGGCCCAGGCATCGTCGAACCCTTCAAACGAGGGCTCTGCCGCAAGCACGCCCAGGCTATTCAGCCGCATCCCACCCATATGTGTCTGCCGGGAGACCCCTGTGACTCGAGCGCCCTCTCTCCAAGAGGGTCCGCGATCGGTATACAGGAGCATCTGTCATGTTGACGGTCCACCTCGCTCGGTCGCCATCTGCCCGCACCGCAGCTGCATAGCGTTTGGGTGTACAGCCGGTATTGAGCTTCATTAGGTAGACGCTCTCACAAATCACGACCTTAGCCGATGGTTCCCCATGACTTCTCCGAGCGACTTCCTCTTCTTCCTACCGGCTCGAAGCGGTATAGACACGGGAAAGAAGCTTCGGCTTATCAGTTCTGCCGCGGTGCTCGGCAATCTGCTCGACCCAGTCGGGAACGTCTTCCAAGGCTTCGAGACCAACGTCTCAGGTGTTGGGAGCAACGCGGGAGCAACGGTGATGGAACCAGGTGGTGGAGACGTCATGGTTCATGGCATGCACTCTGTAGCTGATCTGCCATCCCAAAGTTTTTTCGTAGAAAGATGTCATGTTCCCAACCAACAGTTACGGAACGATGGGAGTCTTCACAGCATGTCGGCAAGCAGCACGGATCATTACAGAGCTGTTCCCCTGAGCGACGGATCCCACATCTTGTTCACGGATCCCACGACAGGGAATCTTTGCCTGGGCACTGATGCATCAGCAGGGTCGTTGAATCGCTTAATCCGCAAGGTTTGGTTTCGTCCTCCAACCAATGCATCCTCGCCGTTGCCCGTGCTATATACAGCTGGGGCAGACATAAGACATGGGGTCCGTGTCATAGCAACATTTTCAGTCGATGGTGGAGATAGCACCGTGCAGCTTGACTCTGATGAGGATATCCGCACTACGCCCTACAACTCAGACCCACCAAGGCCCGTTGACGTCGACCAGCAGATGATTGTATTTTACACGATTCCACCGGACAAGCTTCTCGACATTTCTCGAGCAGGATCGCGTCACCAGCTGATACGGACAGCCGAGGATAAGGGAATGGAGGACTGGCGGCTCGAAGGAAGCTACCGTGACATTGACTCTTTGGACGATCCCTTTGAAGAGGGCACGACATACCCACTTAAGATTCGAGGACAGCCCGTCGCCATCTGTAGCAACCTAGTGGAGCTTGCCCTGGATTCGGGACCTGACATGGTTCTCTGGGCGTTCAGTGCACAGGGGTGGGCGCGGACGTGGGCCATGAATGCCGGGCGGGAAGAGGCGTTTAATCACACAGCTGTCCAACGCGATGGGAGCCTGAGACAGGTCGATCCCGAGGGTGACTATGTCATGGCTGATGTGGAAGTGGAGCAGGCGGCTGCCCCGTCAGGTGCGAGTTTTGTTGTTAATCCCTTTGTCCGCCCAGAGGCGGCTCCGGCGACTCCAGCGACCAACGCGGGCACGACTTCTCGCTGGACCAACACATCCGTCGAGCGATACCGCAGGTTGATGTGCGGGTTTCAAGGCGAGGGAATGGGTGGCACGGTGAGCGTGGACCTGGTGGAGGAGATGAACGGCATCGCGAGGATGGACGTGGAACTTCGTTGAAGACAGCCGACACGTCAAAGGACCGAGGATGTGTTCGGCGAAGGTCCGGAATTAGATTAGGAATAGAGATTGCATTATGAAATTGATAGCATCGTTAATGAACAGGGTATCCTAGGCAGTATTGCCGGGGTTTATTACCGAAGATTGGTCAGTCCGTCGTGACGGGAATGAATGAATGACGTTAGTTCATGAAATCCGTTCCGATGACGGCGCGGCCGAAAGATTTTTAGATCCACTTCGGCGGCGTCAGCTCCGAAGTGGAGACTCTTGGTCTCCGAGATGTTTACCGGGCTAAGACCGAAGTTTAAACTGCGAGAGCAGTGAAGTTGTACAAGATGCAGCGAGCCACCTCACCCAGGAGACTGGGAGAATGGGCAGAGGCTCATGGGTTAGGATCCGAGACGCTTGCAGCCAGCTCTCCCTGGAAAAAAAGAAGTTTGTCAGAGGAATCTCGTCAGAGGAATTAACTGGGTCTCGACGGCAGCCCAAATGTGGCTCTCGCATCACACCAATACCGAACTATCTCCATCCAAAGACGTGCAACAAGCTCCCCCCTGCCAAATTTTCGGTTGGAGCCGCAAAAGCACCTGTGCATGGGTGGACGGTTCGCAGCCGCATGCCTGTGGAGACTTCAGCTTTCAAGGCCCGGTGGCGACGACGAGTTCAACTGCGACTACGGCGCTGCGCCGGCGTTCGGGTGCGGCGATGGGGCATGTCGCCCGGGATGGAAGAGAGAGAAGAGTATATAGAGGTGGGTTTGCCCCGGTCAAGTGAGGGAGAGAGTTGGGATGACCAGCGTGACATTGAGTTGACACTCATTCTTTACTACTTGTAATATCTTTGCTCAACAGGCTTGTTCTCAACTCGTCCTTCATTCACTGGCCAGAAACTCTCACAGCTACACACATCCATCATGGCAACACCCATCATGGCAACACCCATCATGGCAACAGCCCATTCAAATACCTCATCAACAACCCTCCCCGGCGACTCCAGCCGGGAAGAGGATAACGACACGTTCCCCACGACATTTGCGCCCATCAACACGCACACCAGCACCATGTCCCGCATCCGCCGCTCCCTCTCCAACTCCAACCCTCGCTCCCCAACCCGCGACGGCTCCCGGAAGGAGACGCGCGACCCTGACCTGGACATCGACCTGCCCTACCGCACGCTGAGCGCCCAGGCCAACCTGGACGAGTACCGCGTCGAGGTCCCCGGGGGCGCCATCCCAGGCCCTGTCGAGCCAGGGGCCGTGGCGCGCAAGTCCGGGCAGAAGGACGGCGGCGAGAGGCGCTACAGGCTCGTCGCCTTTACGCCTGGCGACCCCGAGAACCCCAAGAACTGGAGCAAGGCGTACAAGTGGTGGTGCACCATGTGTGTTGCGCTGACGTGCTTTGTCGTCGCCTTTGCCTCGTCCGTCATCACGGCTGACATCAAGGGCGTTGTCAACGACTTGCACGTCAGCAACGAGCTTGCGCTTGTGAGCATCTCCATCTTTGTCGTGGGCTTTGGTGTTGGGCCCATGATCTTCGCTCCCCTGTCTGAGATTTACGGTCGACGAATCATCTAGTAAGTTCTGAGCTGAGCTGAGCTCTCCTACAGGGTACATCGTTGAAATTCTAACCTTTTCCCAGTGGATCAACGCTGCTTGTTGCCGTCATCTTCATCATTCCCTGCGCCCTTGCCAAGAACATCGAGACTCTTCTTGTCTGCCGTGCCATTGACGGCATTGCCTTCTCCGCGCCCATGACTCTTGTCGGTGGCACTCTCGCCGATCTCTGGCGGAGTGAGGAGCGTGGTGTTCCCATGGCTGCCTTCTCTGCCGCCCCCTTCATTGGTCCTGCTAGTAAGTCAAGTCACCTTGAATATCAACATGTTCGCATCGACATTGACTGACACTCATCAAAGTCGGTCCCCTCATCGGTGGCTTTCTCTCTGATGCTGCTGGCTGGCGCTGGCTCTACTGGATCCAGCTCATCTTCGCTGGTGTTGTCTGGATTCTCATCACCTTCACCGTCCCCGAGACTTACACTCCCACCATCCTCGCCCGCCGCGCCCGCAAGCTCCGCGAGACGACCGGTGAAGCAGACCACGTTACTGAGCAGGAACTCGATATGCGGCCTCTCACTGAGCGTCTCCGCATCTTCCTCATCCGCCCCTTCCAGCTGCTCTTTGGCGAGCTCATCGTCTTCCTCATCTCCGTGTACATGAGTGTTCTCTACGGTCTCCTGTACATGTTCTTCGTCGCCTTCCCCATCATCTACCAGAAGGGCAAGGGCTTCTCGGCCGGAAAGACCGGTCTCATGTTCATTCCTGTCGCTGTCGGTGTCCTTCTCTCGGCTGCTTGCTCGCCTCTTGTTAACAAGCACTACCTCAAACTCGTTGCGAAGCACAACGGCCACCCGCCCGCCGAGATCCGCTTGATTCCCATGATGGCTTCTTGCTGGTTCATTCCCATCGGTCTTTTCATCTTTGCCTGGACTTCGTACGCAGACCTCTCCTGGGCTGGCCCCGCCATGGGTGGTTTCCCCGTCGGGTTCGGCTTCATCTTCCTCTACAACTCTGCCAACAACTACCTCGTCGACTCCTACCAGCACCAGGCCGCTTCTGCCCTGGCTGCCAAGACCTGCATCCGAAGTTTCTGGGGTGCCGCCGTGGTCCTCTTCACTGAGCAGATGTATGAGCGCCTCAACAACCAGTGGGCTTCGACGCTGCTGGCCTTCATCAGTCTCGCTTGCTGCGCCATCCCCTTCCTGTTCTGGAAGTACGGTGCCAAGATCCGTGAGCACAGCAAGTATGCCTACGCTGGTGATGAGGATGAGGAAGTCGATGATATCGAGAAGGCCAAGGGCCGCGCCATCACTCCCGGTGGTGCCTTGGTGAGGGATGATGCTGACCACGACGATGACTTGCGACGGGCCAGGAGCTACGTGAGTAACCCCTAGACGAGCCGACACAACTTCATTCTTTTTTGTCCTCAATGGATACCTTCAAAACAATAGACATAGACTTTGGGTGGTGATTTAGAAGATACGGGGCAGTAATAGAGGGGGGATGGGTCTTGCATATGGATATGCACAGAGTAATCATTTACAGCGTACTTGGATATTTAGCATAATACCCTCGAATTTAGATAAGATAATTTCAAAAAGCATTTAAAACCGTCAGTGCCTCTTTATCCTAGCCCCTTTTCTCTAAAACATTCCCCCCCCAGCCCATACACAGACAGCCCACTGACCATTTGCAGCAAGCCCATAACAGTATCTATATCTCCTTGTCGTCGTATCTTGGTCGTCAAAGCAAAGCAAAACAAAAGCAATAATAGCATGTTTCTCCGACATCACCGCCAGACCCAACGATGCAGTTGTCAGGGGATAAAGGAGGCGTTCATGCGGCCTTTGCCCGGCAATGTTCGGGAACTCCAAGGTGGTACGCAGTAGTATCGGCAATCCATCGGCGAGGCCCACTTGGGAGAGCATGAAAGCATGGAGACAGGGATTGTCTTGTCTCTTTATTTTAGTTGCCGGGCAAGTTTCCCATAGTTCGCTCAAGGTGGTGTGATGATGGATCGCTGGTCGCCGGAAGAAGTATAGAAGCGAGGTGTCAATGTCCCGGTGGATCCCTTCGCTTTTGATTTTTGTTCAAGAATAATTTTGATGTGACGACAGAATTAGGAAAAGACAAAGAAAAAGAAAAAGGACACAGGGCAATCTTAGATGGCACGGACGGGGAGTGAATCGCGGCGGCGCAGCTTGAGATCCTTGGTGAGCGAGTTCTTGCTCGTCTTGTGGGCCATCCAATCTGCGAGGTTGTTGAGGGTGCACTCGGCAATCTCGGTGAGGGCCTCCTCGGTGAAGAAAGCCTGGTGACCGCAGACGACAACGTTGGGGAATGTCATCAAGCGCATGAGCTTGTCGTCCTGGATGATGTGCGACGAGTGGTCGTCGTAGAAGAGCTCGCCCTCGGCCTCGTACACGTCAAGCGCAAGGCCACCAATGTGCTTGGTCTTGAGCGACTGGATGACAGCCTCGGTATCGAGCAGACCACCTCGGGACGTGTTGACCAGCATAGCATCCTTCTTCATCAGAGCCAGGCTTTCCGTGTTGATGATGTGCCGCGTCTGCTCCATGAGCGGGCAGTGCAGGCTGACGATGTCGCACTCGGGCAGAAGCTGCTCAAGCTCTCTGTACTCGCCATACTCGTCAAAGGCCGACGACGGGAAGGGATCGTACGCAAGAAGCCTGCAGCCGAAGCCCTTCATGATGCGGGCAGTGGCGAGGCCAATCTTGCCGACACCGACGATGCCGACAGTCTTGCCGTAGAGCGTCTTCCCGAGCAGGCCGTCGAGCGCAAAGTTACCCTCGCGAACGCGGTTGTAAGCGCGGTGGGTCTTGCGGTTGAGCGTCTGGATGAGAGCGACGGCAAACTCGGCCACGGCCTCGGGTGAGTACGAGGGCACGTTGGCGACCATTATGCCGAGTCGCTGAGCGGCGTCGAGGTCGACGTTGTTGAAGCCGGCGCAGCGCAGCAGGATAGCCTTGACGCCGAACTCGGAGAGGGCTGAGATGACATTGTCGTTGACCACGTCGTTGACAAAGACGCAGATGGCGTCGGCTCCCTCCACAAGCGAGACTGTATCCTCGTTGAGCGCAAACTCGTGGAAGACGAGGTCAATTCCTGACGAAGCGTGCTTGGCTCCGAGGACAGCGGCCAGGTACTTTTTGTCGTAGGGCTTGGTGCTGAATACGGCCACCTTCATGGCTGTGGTTGTAGTTGTAGTTGTAGTTTTGGTTATGTTTCCGTCCAAGATTGGTGACAAAAAGTCAAGTAAACGCAAAGATCAGATCGAAAAGAAGGGGTAAGAAGCAGATCAACAAGGGTATAAATATGCTTATTCCGGCTGACGTTGGTGTTTGACAGCTCTGCCTTTGCGCGGGGTTGAAGCAAGAAGCTCGTCTCGGCGTTCTCCACAACGAATAAGTTAAGTTGGATTATTAGGTATCCAATATGTCTCTGGTCTCTCTCCCTTTCAAACTTTCTGAGCGAAACACGTAGAATAAGTACCCTAATCCCCAGGAATGAAACGATTACTTGGACAACACAACACGGCCCATCCCATCCCGGTGGCGCTTGCGCTTCCTCCTTTTTTTTGCCCTGAGGGAAGGGGAAGCCAAGACCAATCCAATGATGCTTTCGAGATACGATAGTAGAAACGTTATAGGACAAATGTTCCCTCCCAATAGCAGCGGCGCGGCCAGCATGTGCTTCGAAAATCAGGCCATGCAATATCCAAGCTTGGACGCCAAGTGCGTTCGTGCGTTAAGGAGGCGGCAGGATCGGGGAGGCTGACGACTGTGTCGCGGCCCAACGCATGACGAGTGACACAGAAATGTGCGTTTCAAGGGGAAAGCAGCGGTTGTTTATCACGGAAGTATTGGTCTTGCCCGGAAGCTCTGTTGTTGTATCTATTGAGACAACGTTACTGGGTGGATACCTGCCTACACACTATGTCTACTATTCCAGATGATGGAAACTTGGAATACAACCTCCATACAAAGGCATCTGCTACAAACATCACGTTTCAACCACCTGGATAGCATGACAAAGCCATGTCCTACGGCTCTGACTCATCTTCCCAAGTCTCCCATTAAACTAACCCTGCACCGTTCGTTCGGGTAGCCAGGCCCCCGGTGCCCCCCGACGGATGGGTTTGTCCCAGGCCAGGGCACACCGGGTGATACGCAGAGCCTCGTTTAAACAGACTACGTCTCCCGTGGTCCATGAGCCGATTCTCAGAATCGGCAGTTTTGTTCAATTTCCATTCCAATCTTGCTTTTCATCTGGGAAGCGATATTCGCCTGTCGGCCGCGGCCCCGGTTACATCTCCCGCGAGACGTGACAGGGGTTTCGGTTGGCCGATGCCAAGATCTATGGAGGTGTAACCCCACGGGAGCGGGCAACCTCTCATGAGATCTTGGACAGATTTATGGAGTAACTCATAGATATGAGTGCGTATGGAGACTTGTCTGAATCCGTTCGCGCACTTTGCGATTGGCGAATACTATGTATGCCGCCAGGTGTTTGTGTAGTGACACAATTGAACTAACTGGTAGATGTATGCGGCCGACCGTCTGCTATCGCAATCAATATTGTTGTACCATGAGGAATAGAGCAGACAACGCATTCTGTGGGGTGTTTGATAGAACGAACACGACAAAGAGCAGTGACAAGCTTTCCTCAATCTGAACGCACCGCTCGATCATAATGATCACTGGCAGTCACTGGCCGTCACTGTATGTGCGCATCTTTAAGAGCTTGCCCATCTTCCCCAGCCAGCCATGAATATTTCTCATCTCAAATCCTTTACGGTATCCAAGCCGGCAAGATGTCGCAACTACCCAGCTCTTCTGACCCTATGAAAGGGGACCACGGAAACCACGGAAACCACGACGCCCCTGAGCCTTCAGCCCTGAGCTCCAAGGCTACAGAGACTGGCTGGGAAACTGTTTCTGAGGACACAGACGTCGACGAGAAGCTGGAGCCTGACACGAAGGTTCGTCTCTATCAATAGGAACGTTTGGAGAAGTACCTTCTGACTTGGCCGCCCACGGCAGCTCGATTCCGATACCTCGGATTTGATCGCAACGTTTTTGGCTGCCCGAATCGACGACTACCATCAGGTACAAATGGAACGAGAGGGCAAATGCAACAACGACGCTGAAGACAACAAGGCTTGGCAGGAGGAAAAAGCGTATTACGAAAACATTCAACGAGAGTCCATCGACAAAGGCGACGCTTCGCTGGCTGCTGTGGCAGCCGGCATGTGTGACTGGCTGAGCATGGCCGATGACAGCAGCAAGTTTCTTATGAGTGGCGCGTTTCGACGAATGAGCCCCCACGAACAAGAAGCTTGGGAGGACCAGGCCGCGAGACAAGCCGCCGAACAATTTGCAAAGATGCTCTCCGCATCGCGCAAGGCTGCGGCCGAGCAGAAGGACGAGGGCGAGCAGGACAACTCGAAGGACCAAAAGAATACCCAGACCAGCAAGGCCCATGTATGTGAGATGCAAAACGTCATCACATGCCTCGATAGCTAACAGGCGATGTAGCTTGATCCTGCAGCGGAGGGACGCGGTTCTGCCACTCCCCTCGACAAGGGATCTCAGCCCAAGCAAGACTCATCCCTAGCAGAGACCAAGGCAGCTTCAGCTGCGAGCTCGTTCTGCGAAGTGTCTCCCCCGGCGTCCTCCGACGGTATTGAAAGCCTCGATTCTCAAAATGAGGCCATGTCCCCCCAGAAAGACAAAAAGGCGTGAATCTCCACACGGAGGGGAGGGTCTTTAAGGAATGCTTCGACGAAGGCAGTCATCGTCGGTTCAGAGAGTTCTGGTTGCGGGTTTGTATCAACAGGGGTATTGGGATTCGTGATCGATCGAAGAATGGAGAGAAGTGCATGTACCTCAGTGCATCAGGAGTGACAGGTAGCCAAGGAGGGCACAGCGTTGATGGCACAATCTGCAATGCACGTTGATTTGCCTCCTCCCCACTTCCCCAGAATGCAGAGTCTATAGAGATTACATCAAACCTTACAATGCTTCTCATTGTGGACGCATTCTTGGTGGAGCACTCCGCTCAGGACCGGCAAGGGGCATCTCCATATTCCTGCGGGGCCGCAGAGATGATATCAGCCTTGGATCCTTCATAGCTAGCTAATAGATCTCTACTCAGACGATTGCACAGTCTGGACCTTAAACGTGTATTGCAGAGGCCGCGGGAGCAGGGTCTATTTCGTGTACTCCATTAATTCCCATCTAGAAAAACTAGCTACCGTGTATAAGTCCCCTTGATTTTATAATCCTTCTTCGGCCCCTTGACTGTATACTCAGTCTCCCACTCCTTGAGATTTACACCCTGGAACGCAAAGTTATACTTGACATTGTAGTAGTCGTCAATACACAAATGTCCCGCCTTAGCCGCCCACCCCCTGCCTGTCGCCTCCGAGAACTCAATCTCGTGGAAGAGATAGTCGGCACGTTTCAAATCGTCCGGCTTGGCGAACCACACGCTCAAAACATCCTTGAGCTCGTTATAGCGCCAGACGTAGCGTCGCGTGGCCTTGAAGCCGAAACCATGCTCCGTCTTGAACTCGCCTTCTTCGACGTAGAGGTATTCCATACCGAGCTCGTCTGCCTCTGTGGCCTCTGTGGGGTTAGCTGCGCATCGTAGGCCGTCGCTGGTCTTCTCGCGGAGCAGGAACTGCGCTGTTCCGCTGAAGTGGCCGCTCGGATGTGTAGGGAGCGTGCTGATCAGGTCACGTTCGAGCTTCCATGTGCCGAGCAGGCTTCGGAACACGGCGTGGGCTACAAATCTTGAGCTCGCGAGACCATCGGTCGCAATCTTGTGAGTCTGCTCAAGGGACTTTGTTGCAGCATCCTTCGAGTCCTGATCATCGTTTGAGGCAGAATACCTCGCCGGCGTCAGCATATCTAGTGGCTCGTCGTTGTGTGGGAGGCAAGGGACTGGCGGCGTCAGGGGCTCTCCGATGCTCATTGAAAGCGCCTCGGCAAACTCGTCTATGAGATAGATGTAGTCTCCCATAGGAAACTGAGATAGACGAGGATCATCCCGCAATTCAAGCGTTCGCTGGACGGAGATGTCGTTATGAAGCTTGTCCTGGAAGACCTGAGAAGTACGGCCTGGAGCGACATTGTCCGACCACAACGCCGCCACAAACCGAGCCTGCATCTGCATGATGCCCCAATAAGGCGATCGGTAGAAACCGACGAACCCCAGCTCTGGAACATCGGTGTGATGGGTACCGTGGAAAGCCAAAGCGACTGGCTGGTCCACATGTTTTGGCGAATGCTGAAGGGTCCTCTGAACATTCTCAGGGAGAAAGCTTATGCATGGCGAGGGGTCGTAGCCTGTGGCAACAATCACCGCCACAACATCTTCGACTTTAGAGCCGTCAGATAACGTTGCTTTGGAGCCCTCGAGGCCCTCGACCTTTCCTTTTGACAATTCGATCAATCCGGATCGGACAAAGTCGGTGTACCATTCACTGACAGCCAGGTACGGCGGGTCGTCGTCGTTTGTGTCGTCGATTTTGAGCAAAGGAGAGAATTCAGACTGATCAGTGCCGACGACATTCTTGAAGATGCCATGTACTGCCTTGGCTGTCTCCTCGGCAATGTGTCCTTGGGTGTTGGCCAGCGGCTTGGGCCGGTTATTGATGTTGTAAGACCCAAAGTCGAGGGGCAAGAAGGGCGCAGCAGGGCTCGTAGGCTTGTGGCATATTAGTGATGTAGCTCAAACTGGCGAGAAGCCTGCCTACCTTTGGGCTTGTGAAGAGAGGAAACACCCATATTGGGCGTTGGATGACATGGTGGATGTTGTACTTGTCGATATCGGTAATATTTGATGTCTTGGGAGAGTTGGCCTCTGAGGAGAGATGAGACGCGACAGTCCCTGCAATTTCAACGCCAGACATCTGACCTCCGACAACGAGGATCTTTCCTCCGCCAGGTCGCCCTTTTCCTAGCAGACTCTCGAGATCTCTGTAATGGCTGCTGTGAACTATGGGGATGCTTGACTCTTTGGAAAGGCTCTCGGGAATAATTGGCTTTCCAAAGAAGCCGGACGCCACAAGGAGGTAGTCAAACTGTTTGGTCTCGCTCTGGAAGTTGGACCCAACGGTGATGTCCCAACCGGCAGAGGAACCTTGTGGACGCTGTGCCCGCTCTACCCGCTGTCCAAGCTTGAGTTCAAAGTCCGGGTTACTCGTCAGGAAGCGCTCGAGATAGCGTTCCAGATATCTTCCAATCATCCAGCCCTGCGGAAATTGAGGGTCGGCGTCATCCCAGGCCAACTCGCTGAATTGCACCGTATGTCTGCTCTGGTTTGCCCGCATGAGTGGGTGGACTTGTCGCTTGGTATCCGTCTTTGAAGTAGGCCACAGACCTCCAATACGCTCCTGGGCGTCAAAGACGGTGACTTTGAACTCGCCTGGCGCAGTGTTATGCAACAGCGTCTTGGCTGCAACAAGCCCCGAAGGACCGGCACCTGTCAAATGGCTTGTCAGCGAGGACTTTCAAGTTTCGATGAGCAACCCACCAACAATGCAAACAGTCTTTGCCATGTTTCTTACGCCAGTCAGGTACTTGGTCAATGGCATATAAAAGCACCGTGGACGTTGTGCTATCCCTGCTCGAGCTCACTTTCAAGCTGGGGTTGGACGCAGGGTTGAGCGATTTGCAGAATGGTAGATAGAATGAGTTTAGTGGACCATGGACGAAGTGAGTAAGCTCGAACGGAATAAGTACAGCCCAGCATTAACATCCACGACACCAGCTCCTGGCGATTGTGAGCAGCCTTGGCCTGGGGCAGCTCCTTGGTATATAAAGCGATCTGTGAGCAAAGAAGCAGCGTCCATAAACGGCTTAGTCGATACCATGATGATAGCTCCGCAACTCCCGAGCTGACTCTCCGGCTGACCTAAGCGCTTGTGCTTAACTAAAGATTTGAAGATGATCTCTCTTATATACATGCATCAATGAAGCATGTAAAAGTCATTGCTAGAAGGTTATTAGTTAGCTCTGCCCAGAGAATTTAATATTGAGAGGGACCCGTGAACAATCATTCAGTGAAGGCAATTGCCCCAGTTGCCGATGAGCCCCCTCGTGGAGGCCGCAAGATCCCTCTACCCTTGACACGTCAGAGCGAGACTGGCTGGATCTAGGTGTCACTATTAACACTTCGCCTTTGTTAAAAGAGCTATTGAAAGCCCTTTTAAAAAAGGCTACGATATCAAAAGGATCATTTATTAACATCATAGACTGCTTAAAGACGATTATGCTCCGCGTCAAAAGCACCCGGGGCACTCGTTTAGCTCCTAAACTAACTGCACTACCTTGCCTCATAAGGATCAATCCGAGTCTCACCCGAGTCCAACTAGGACAAGAGATCACCGAGATATGACATTTTACTCACGCAAACTGCTCAATTTTCCAATTTAACTGATTGTCCCGAGCTGTCATGCCATGATCCATCAGAATTATAAATACAAGCCCCGCTTTGCTGCGAATGTCGTCATACCCACTCACTTGATCGGCAAATGCTCTGTAATATTCTTTGAAGTCAAATCACGAGCTCATCTTCATATGTATTTAAATCTGAGCGCTCATAGAACCATTCCATATTTCTTCTACTGTAGATTTACAACAAACCGGCACTACAACACCAATCAGCCTATAAAAGACCACTCAGAATCAACATGGCCTCTCACCACGTCCTCGTCCTCGGCGGCCACGGCAAAATCGCCCAATTCCTCACTCCTCTCCTTCTCAAGCGCTCCTGGACCGTCACCAGCGTTATCCGCGCCTCGGAGCAAGTTCCCACAATCAAGCAGCTCGGCGCAGGTCTGCCCGGCAAGCTCAATGTGCTCGTAAGCAGCATTGACGAGGTCACGTCTCAGGACAAGGCCCTCAGCATCCTAAACGAGGTGAAACCTGATTATATCGCTTGGAGCGCCGGTATGTAAAGCCCTTGATCTGAACACGAGGCATTTGATAGAGTGCTGACAAGATTCAGGTGCGGGAGGTAAAGGCGGTGCTGAACAAGTATGTATCAACTCCCCAAGCCTTTGGCCTCTTCTCCTTCATCCCAGTTCATTTGCTAAATCACTCCCCAGACCTTCAAGGTTGACCGCGATGCCGCCATTCACTTCATCAACGCCGCTGCCACCATCCCTACAATCACCAAGTTCCTCCTCATCTCATATCTGGGCTCTCGACGCGCCGGTGCCTCATGGTGGCCTGCTGGCGAGTGGGACGAGTTCCACCAGAGCGTCAACAACGGCGTTCTCGCAAACTATTACAAGGCCAAGATCGAGGCCGATGAGGTCCTGTACCGAGTCTCCAAGCAGAGTCCCACACTTGTTGGCATTGACCTTCGTCCTGGAACCCTGACCGAGAAACCTGCTAGCAAGGTTGAGCTCGGCAAAACGAACCATATCTCCTCCAAGAATGGCATCAGCCGCGAGGGCGTTGCCGAGGTCGCCTCTGCCCTTCTTGCTACTGAGGGAGTGAAGAACTCTTGGATTGATCTCCTCGATGGCGAGGAGGAGATTGGGGGTGCAGTGGAGAGAGTTGTACGAGAGGGCGTGGATGCTGCTGAGGGAGAAGCCATTTATGATGCTTAGGTGGATAGTTCAGTGTTCCTGGTCGCAAATGTCCCTGATCATGACCATTTCATGAACCAATCACTCACGAATCAACTATTGGATTAAAATACAAGGCACTATTTGTTGCTGAGATGTGCCAATCGCTCCCCCCCCACCCTGCGGCAGCTACGCGTGAACACACCAGGGGCACGTATAACTGTTTTTGATGTCAACAATATGCATCTGATACAAGTTTCCCCAAAATCATGGCCTTTTTGTTTAGAACGTCATCACTCCTCATCCGAGTTTTCGGCCTGTTGATTAATGCTTGTGCGGGGTTGTCGGACTCGTTCGAAGGTATTACAATGTTCGCCTCTGAAAGAACCCAGTCGACTGTTCAGACGAATTACTCCGGCGCTCTCTTCGCACTTTCCGAACCACTTCGCTCTTGCTGTTTTGACTTCCTCGCAGAACGTCTTCCAGCTTGTGGTGAAGTAGATAAGGGCGTTCCAGACACCTTGAAGTGGGAGCACACAGCCACTGGCGACACTGAGACCAAAGCTAATCCTGTCGTTGTGCGTCAGGCTATAAACGCGGTTGATCGAGCTTGGAATCCAGGTAATCAAGACTGCAAAGCCGAATATGAAGCTGGTGCGTAAGTATGCCATCTTGACAGGGTCCAGTCGCTTGAGTTTCAGAGAGGCGCTTGACTTGACGGCACGGAGCCGGGTGATGACAGTCGGTGGCGGATGAGGGGTGCTGTCAGAGGTACACACAGTTTCGAATCGCTGGCCTCTGTTGGAATTGTTTGGTTCGAGGTGCTCGTAATATGCTGGCAAAGCCCAAGACCGAGCACGCGTAGGGCTAATTCCAGGATGAACAGCAGCCGGCATGGTGGGCTCATTCTGGCATTTACGTCTGGACACGTCGGACGTGATCTGGACCTCTGTGACAGCCGTGCCGTAAAATTCTTGGCGTCCAGTGAGGTTCTGAGGCCAATGGTCAGAATCTCCTCCGTCAATTATGCTGGGCGGGAAGCCTACCGCTTCCGAAGAACCTCTGTGCTCACTTCTCGAGTAAGGGATTCTCCCGTTCTTCTCTGGGGCTCCCCATCGATCGACACCCATGTGTTTGAGCTGATTTCGATGGTGGAAAACGTGATACCCGACTGCAATGTAGATGATAATCGACAAGAGAGAGAAGACCCAAATAGGGATGTAGTATGAGTATAGACGGACAAGGCTCTAGTCTGTTCCGATCCAACACCATAGCTGAAGCCTGTCAGCTAGCTGGGCTAATTAGAGGGCTTGATGAGGTTGCTTACTGCAGCATCTCCGAATATGAGACCCTCGGGGGCGTCACGAATTGAGATCAGGACGATGGCAGGTATCATTGGACCACCGAAGCAGACAACGCAGTAAAGCCAGGCATACTTTCGGAATTTTCGCGGGTCCGCATTGAAGGAGAAGACGAGGAATACGTTGATCGCCATCGCAAATGACCACCAAGGGTCAGATTGCATGAACCTAGCAACGTTGCGTCAGTAATACAACTGCAGTTCTTGACATTGGACCCGTACCATTCAAAGATGAAGGCCTGGGCTTGACACAAATGCGAATCCTCGCCTCTTTCGAGTCCATCATATCCTATCATCGATGCTACACTGGCCCCGGCGTTGGCAGTGGAGGCGAAAAGGAGGAAGAGGTTCGGAGTAGTTCGGAGCTTTTTGAACAGCCAGTAGGTCAGCACCACAAGAACAATGGCTACCATAGAGCAGCCTGCACCGACTCGCTCAATGGTTATGAGGACATCGATTTGTTCAGGCGACAGGGCCTGGCCTCGCTCGGGTCCTTTCATATCGACGGTGCTTCAAGCTGAAGCCGTGGTGAATGCTTGATCGAAGAGATCGAAGAGATCGCAGGGGTGGGCACCACCAAGCCAAGTGAAGATGATGAAAAAGAATCGAGCTATAAGGGTCACGAGGTTCAAAAATAAATCCAAGTTCGTCAGTACTAAGAGGGAAAGCACAGTGCGTTGCGATGAAGCCGGCAGTTGCTGCCAGTGGCCACCAGCTGTGTGGCCATTGAGAGCCTTCACTGAATCACCCACAGCGTACCTATGCCAGTAATAGTAGGTAGGTAAACCAAAAAAAATATTGCTGTTCTCGGCTTTGTTGTCACTTTTCCTATTGACGCAGCCATTGTATAGCATCTTGGCATATAGACATCACTCGCCTGCATTGGACACCACAGGCGGTTTACAGAGATCGCTCTATAAACTCGGGCTTTGACTGTCACATTTAACAACAATCCTGGACTATGAAATCGAATAGGATGCAGAATCGGAGCCAATCCTCTTGACACAAAACACATACTTACATTCCCCACCTAAGGTAGTGGGAGACAAAAAACACACGAGAATGGCCATTTATGCCGTAACTCCTCTAATACTGCATTTATGAGAAAAATACCTAACTACTACCATGTGGCCTATATTACTTAGGTTTTCTCTTCCTAAACCAGGTTATGTCGTCTTACGGCATGAATAATCGTTCCTGTGTTCTTTAGTAGTTCGCCTAGATGGAAGGCAGCGATTGCAGTTCGCCGAGGCCGAGTAAACCCCGCAGCAAGAAGGTCGCATTGACCTCGGCATTTGCATTCACCAAATGTCTTTCATTCAGTGTTTGGGCCAATTCTTCAGATCCCAATCCAACCCTTAAAGACAATCAAGCTATCCAACAAGACTAACAGTGAGCTTGCGACCAGAAGTATACTTGAGTTGTTCTGCCTAGGTCTCATTTCCTAGACCTGAAGTTAGCCCATCCGCAGATACCTCGGCTTCGCAATCCCGTGTTACCATAATTTCGACCAGCCTCAGAGGTCCGAAACTCATACCAGCTTCATCTCATGCCTTAAAGGCGATTGACCACCACTCTAGATGATGTCAATTCCCCGGTCTCTGCCAAGGCTCAACTATCGAACTCACGCCGCACTGCCGAGACTCTCCATCCTCCGGGTTCAACCTCCAGTCCCTCTCTGCCGAACCCGATATCGCATTGGACCTCTCATCAACAACACAACCCATCATCTTCGTTCGTTCAACCGCTCGTTTTCATCACAACCTCCGGCCAACATGGCCCTCCAGCCACTTTCCAATACAATCGTCTGCCCAGCACTCAACCTCTCTCCTCCACATACACCACCCGACTTGTTCGCTTCCGAACTTGCCTACTTCGCTTCCCTCCCCTGGACAGCGGCCCTCCTCTCCGCGCTAGGTACAATCCCCTTCCTCCCCTCGTGTCGCCTTCCAGCCTCACCCGCACACGATCAATTCTTCGGTGTTACGCTCAACAACCACCGCGGCGTCCCTCACCTCATCAGCTACTTCCGCGCCCCAAGCGCTGCTGCCGCGCGGGATCCGTCACGGAGCATCACTGAGGTCACCATCCTTGTATCTGTAGGCGACGGCGTCAGCGGGTTTCCTGGGGTCGTTCATGGCGGGTTTGTCGCATCGTTGTTGGATGAGTCTATGGGGGCGATTTTTGATCTGAATGGCACACTGGGTAAAGAAGCGAGAGCGTTTAGGACGGTGAATCTGACAGGTGGGTTCGATGTCAAGTTTCTAAAACCGGTGCCTACGAATAGCGTGCTATGCATTACGGCTGCTGTGGAGGAGATGGAGGGTAGAAAGACAAGTCTCCAGTGTGAGATTAAGGATGAGAAGGGCGAGGTACTGGCGAAGTGCTCGAGCAAGTGGGTGGCACTGAAGGCAAACTTGTAATGCTGTAGAGGATGGACATGTTGAGCCCAGAAAACAAGAAGACGAGCAGAGCCCATAGATTAGAACATGTACATAGAAAATAAAACAAGAAGAATTGTCAAGGAATACTAGTAACAAAGGAAATTGATCCTTGCAAAACAATCCCAGGTATCTTTTCGCCGTAAAGAAACGACCCGCCCCATCTAATCAAGATATCCCATTTTTCGGCCGTAACAATCATAACTCCCGTCACTTGGAGCTTTCTCCCCTCTCTGATCTCATACCAGGAACGAACGTCTTGACCGCATGCTTGACCTTGTGCGGGTCCTCCAAAGCCTCGATAGCCGTCTCCCGCTTGCTCTTCCGCCCATGCTCCCAGTGGTCCTCGCGGTGATCCAGCTCGCTCTCGGCCGAGCTGATACTGCTCTGGCTCCTGTTCATCACCATGTTGATCATTCTGCCCTCGCTCTTCTTGACATTCCGCTGAGCCACTTTCATGTCCTGCAACTCATTGTCTTCCCAGTGCATCGCCACGATGTCGAGTCCCGGTAAATTCTTCTCCAAGAACTCCTTCAACAATGGTAATATGGACTTGTCGGGTCGATACGTGCCCGAATCGTTGTCAATGATGAGCTGGTAGTACGCGGGATTGTGAGGAGGATGGTGTTTGGGTGGGCCACCAGGGATAGGCTCGCCCGGGTGCGTTTTCTCGTTAGGATGCACGCCATCCGAAGACGAAGGGTGCTTGAGCCGCCGAATGAAGAATTCGCCTGAACAGGCGATATATGTCTCGACATCCGAATGCATGGTGTGCTTGCTTAGCATGTCGATACCGAACTCCTTGCCAGTCTCTGTAAACCTGAACATGCCGTCTAGAGTCAAGACGTAGGTAAAGGTACGACCGCCTTCATCAAAGTGAACAAGTTTCAGAAACTGGATCGCAGCCTCCTTAGAGCATGCGTCAAATTCTCCGTATTCGGTTGACTGGTTGAAGTTGTAAATGCGGCGGTGTTGGCTGTGCAGTGCCTTGTTAATAATCTTGCCGCGTAAACCCGTAGAGGCGTAAACCGATGCGACGATGGGCTTGAACGCGACAAAGCGATGGTACATCTTAGGAGGCACTGGGCCTTGGAGCTGCATTTCGTTGGATTGGAAGCTAGCGAAGCTTGTCAGCACGGAAGTCTCAACGCGGGCGTGTCTTCATACTCGTATTTCTGAGTCCTGGCCTTCTTCTTTCCATTTTCATCAACCTGTTCGTCTCGATCCTCGCGAGCGTCGTCTTCCGCGTTGGCGTTTACCTTGACACCAGCGATACGACCAATCAAGGGACTGAAATGCTTGACCCAGGTTGTTGGTCCTACCGTGTACATCTGAGCGAAGGGCGGATCCGACGGTCCCAAGAGTTCCATGCTCAACCGGAGAAGAGGAGTCATATGGACATTGGAGTTCACGACGCTGGTAAGGGCCTTGGCGAAGTATGCTCTCTTGCTCATCACCCGCTTCTTGGCCTCGTAGGTCCTACCTGGAGGTGGGATCCCGCGCCATAAGTCGGATATGCTCGGCACCCTAATTGTCACGTTGCCTAGTCTATCATCGTGATCTGGGAAATCCTCATCGTACATTCGGCATTTGAGCGTAAAGCCGGTGGGAGGAACATTGGCAACAATCCATGGCTCTTCCCACTCGGGCTCCGTAGTTCGCCGGATGGTTCTTGTTCTGTGAACAAGGTCCGGATCCTCCTTGTGTCTCTTGGGCTGAGTACCTTTGAGCGTCGCAACCAGGAACGGATCTGAAGAGGCCGTCACAAAGTCTGCGGGAGGAAGATTCGAAGCGCTGTGAAAGATGAAGCGAACTGTGTAGCCTTGAGGCGCATCGGGAAGAGGGGTTGTGTCGAAGCCACCCGGCGGGCCTTTCTTCAACTTGCTGACACGCTCCTTCAGGCCAGTACCCAGCCTCGAAGGATGCTTCAACATACCGCGTCCATCCTCGTGAGCATGTTGCGACTTTGATGCGCCGTTAGTTTGCTCTGTTGTTGTTCCATTTTGCTCGTTGGTTGGTAGCCCGAGATGGCCGTTTGTCAGGGTCTCAGTCGTGTCTTGGGCGGACATTGTTCGGACCCTCGTTCGGCAAAATACTGAGGTTTTGCGACAATGAAGCTAGGGCTTCAGGATGCGCCGGAAAGCGGTGCGTTCAATCTAGGTATTGGAGAGTCCGAGGCGCCTGAACAAATCAGTGCTTTCTCATTCGAGTATCCGGTTTATGCTTTTGTAAAGACGATGAAGGAGTAGGGTTGAGTTCACAACCGGTTAAAGAGGTTGGTTAGGTAGGTTCGCAGGGGACCTCGTGGTGTGATAAGCGCCGTCGAAACGCAGCTCGGTACTGATAATGTCGGTTCTGGGCCAGGAGCCACTTGCAATGGCGGACGGTGGCTGATATTTGACAATGTCCGAGGACAGCGCTTGTTTGACATGATTATTCTAATCTCGTCGGACTGCGTGGAGACAATAATGCCCAGCCACTTTGCATCTGCCCATGAGCGCAGGACCCTCAGCATACAAGGTCTTGGCGACAGAAAGCGTCGCAAGCTCGACATCGCTAATTCACGAAGAAAAGGCACAGAGTACTGTGATTTCTACCAGTTTCTGACGTCATCCTCACCGGGAAATTCTCCAGCGTCTTGCAACTGGCCGCAAAAGCTCCCGGAACCAGCGGCACTTAGTGCGCCAAGGTCTAGGCCCATAGCGGCTATGGATGCCGCGGGGCGGGCACGCAACGCATCGGCACTATCCACTAAAACTCGGCCATAGCCCTGGAGGGAGGGCTGATGTTTCTTATTAGAGGGTACACAGCCTGGGGTCCAGGCTTGTGAAGGTACTGTGACAGGTTCCACAGCAGAAGGCACCTGGAACTCACGGCTGCTGCTTATTGGATCACTCGTACCAGCATTCCGCGATGGCTTCGGAACACGGCAATGCCAATCTGGCACGAGTAATTTCCATTGAAAACCCAAATGCGCATCGCCATTCTAGGGTCCAAGGGTCCTGTTCTAGACCCATCGAAGGCTGATGAGATCTGAGAAAAGAAATGGAGGCCTCACAGTCTTCATCTGCTCATTCTGCACAGCTACCTGGTTACGAGCAACACTCCTTGATTGGCACTCTCGTATTGAAGGGAAACATCTCCAAAGCTTCATCAGACATCAACGGTAATACGATTTCCTGAGGGAATATGGCAGGCTTTTCTGGATATGTACCCTCGTCTTTCAAACGAGTGAAATACAGAAACAGACAAGCGGCAAATCTTCAGTCTGGAAATATCGCCAGCCGTCACTTAGACGTCTCCAGCACCATTCAATCATCTTCTCATCCTTTCTTTTGTGTAATGTCGACGCAACTTTGCCCGTCAGCAACGAGTTGACATTGGGCAACAGCAACGACACAATCACAGCCATACCCGAGAAGGCAATGCTAGCGAAGAAGACATTTCGATGCGCGGCGGCGTTGGCTTCCTTGAACGCCTTGACACCAGTCGCGATGATATAGTCGGTGACCCCGGGAGTGCCCTAGAAGCCTGTACCTGCGGACAGATCTGCAACGAAATCTGCCACGCTCGAGGACGGAAGGACCACTGCCTTGGATACCTGGCTCGGAATCTCCTCTGCGAGTCGGTTACTGAGAAGCACGGCGTAGACCGTTGCGGAGATGGACGAGAAAGGATCGAATGAGCCAGCAAGTCCAGATACTGAACCCAGCTTTGACTGATCCCAGGCCGCAGTCGTAACGATACTGATAGCCAGAAACTCAGCCCAGCCGATGAAGAATGTCCCCAGGGCAATATAGGTCGTTGCCCGCACCTGTCAATCTAGCGTAGATGTCGCTGTTGCGCCACAGAAGATACCGCTCAAAGCGACAGTGATTATGCATTGCCATTCGAGGTTCCCGATCGGCTTAGACACGATACCACCAATGACCTCGCCAATGATGATTAACATACCGACGGAGAAATGATATTATGCTGCAGTCATTGGGTCACCATCGTCGTATAGGACTGCGACCATGGAAGGCCATTACGAGGGCGAAGACATAGTAGACACTGGCCCCCAACCCGGACAGGATAGTCGCCGCGTTCCATCCATGTTTCTTAAAAAGGTGCATGGGAACAAGTGGCTCTTTAACTTCGCAACCCTTTCTCATAGGACAAACAGGACTAAGCCAACGAAGCCTGCCACGATGGTTTCAATCACATACCCCGACTTCCAGGGATATGCAGTCCTGCCCCAGTTGAGGCATATCATGAAAACAAGCAGGCCGCCCGTATAGACGACCGTTCCGACATAGTCAACGTCCTTGATGTCTTTCCCAACGCTGGACGTTTCTCCCTGTTTCGTTCGAAAGGTCGGCGGGTGATAGAAGAAGGACCAGCAAAGAAGCTGATGGCGTTGACGCCGGTTAGGACGTGATACGAACCGCGCCAGCCGACACTCGGATGATGCTTAGGAAACGCTTGCGAGATGACCGGCGCAGGGCCAGAGCCCAGCATTGTGAGTAGGTAGTAGAAGGTATTGCCCAGGAGACGGTACTTCATGGGCACCAGCTCACCCAGCACGTAGTAATATTACAGCTGTGTCGCCGCCGCGATGCCCATGATGTTCATACGGCGATGATGAGTTGACGTTATTTTCAGTTGCACATACGATGGAACCAATGAAGCGTAGGGCTACACCGCCGACGAAAACCGAGCGACGGCCGAACATGTCGGTGACTTGTCCGGTGATGGTGATATTGACGGCCGATGTGAGGGTATACGAGAGGGCAGCCCAGTTTATGCCGGTATCCTATCCCCGGTCAGCTACATAACTCCACAGGCTCGTGAAATTAAGACAGATAGGGCCAATATCGTTGCTGATGGCAAGATTGGAGCAGCATATCCGAAACCAACAACACTAGGCATGAGGCCCAAGCCAATACCTGTCATAGATCCGATGAAGAAGGGACTAGTGAATTAGCCCAGAGACAGTTCACCCTCGTCAATCTCGAAAGTGTTGTTATTGTCAGAGGCATAAGTCGAGTTCCACCCATGATGAGGCTTGATCTCAGAGCGTCCTGCCTGCACCTTTTCGCTGAGCTCAGACATGTTGTCTCGGGGCGTAGCGATAATGGAAGTCTTGCCCACCTATTCCAGTTTCGAATTTATATCAGGAGTTCAGGTATAGACAATGCTTGAGTGGCAGATTGCCAGCCTTGAGGTGTAGCTCCCACTACTTTATGCTTCCCTTGGTCCAATACATCCAGGCCCCAAGTCTCCCGAGTCCTTGGGCCAACTCGTATCTCGGTCCAGAAGATCCGCGCTCATTGCCATATTATCCATATTGCTATTGCCACGCTTATTATTCGCAAGCACGAGTGTCAACGGGTGGTTTTTGTGACGTTGTTACTATGCGGTACATGTTTTCTGGCAGGTGTGTTGCGAGTAAGGCATGCTGAGAATCCTATGGGGAACAAACATGGCTGTGGCGTTAATTTGACGGAACCTGGCGGGCCTTGAAATAATGAAATTCGCTTGGCTTCCTATTTGAAACTTGTTGTGTTGTCGGACTTGAACGTCGAAACGGGGATAGTGAGAAAGGACTCTGTGAAGGGACTTGCGTACAGCATTAAAGTAGTAACAGCCACCAAATTCAACTTACACCGAGAGACTCTTTAAATTCTTTGTATTAGTACGCACTTCTGATGAACGACTTCTATTCACTCTATAGGACGCTTCCTAATTCCTGTCGCCCAAGCCAGGGACGCAGCACCTTTGCGCGACTGGCAGCTACAGGTCAAGCCCCGGCGATGCTTAACCTCAAGAAACAGAGGCGGTACAAGTTATCCTGTGAACCAGTAGCGTCTAGTCCTCCCTCCGCCTCTAGGCTGATGCTGAAATCAGTTGGAGGGAGCCAAATATCACTGCTGACTTCCTGAGTAACGGATCCAAACGGTGGTTATCCTCTCAGACAGGCCGACTAGCACTCTCTCATAAAACTTACATTGATTTTCTTTAGTGTATCAGTTGTGTGCTTTAAACCTGGTCGGCTTTCAAATGGGAGCACTCGTTTAGGCAGTGTTGAGCGCTTGGTGGCTTACTGGGTGGTCTGGTTGTTTGGTGAGTACAGGTGCCACCCAAGTATGGTCGTCTTCCTCTAATCTCTTGACCCTTGAGAACCATTCTAAATATCTTTTAAACTAGCCGACCCGGTTTATTCTTGCTCATGGTTAGACGCCGGAGCGGTGTGGCCCCAACTTATTGCCGCGGCTCGATCGGTTGATGATGGAATAAAATAGAAAACTGAGATGAAATCCAACTCTGTACTTGTAAGATCGATGAGAGGCCTAAGTTTTGGTTGTAGTTAGGTTATGGAACTATCATTTCAATGGAGGTCATCCTCCTCCATCTTACGAAGCTTGTTTCACAACATCCCTCATTTACAAGCATCTTAGAATTGCTCTCAAGTGTATGTAAGTGTCCATCATGTTTCGACTGCACATTTATGAGCCCTATTGTTTCGGCAAAGACCCAGAGATCACAACAATGATCAGACAATCAGATGAGCCTCTTTTCCCTCTAACCCACTCCAAAGTCTTCGATATACCCTGCAGCTAACGACAAGCATGGGTGGTCTCGCCAAAGTTACAAGCCGTATGAGGATATTTACTTACCGTAGCTTCGCAAACATGCCTTACTTGGGTGGTTTGCTTCAAGGTCATCCCGGTTAATACAGTTTCATATGATTATTGCTCCAATCTATCCTCACCACGTGTAAACCTGTATTCTGCAAGCAAAAACGCGCATGACTCGGCTGCATGTGCATCCTACTATGAGGCACGTAACAAAGTTAGTGGCTGACCGCCAGAGCGGAGAGAGCGTGGTTCATGTTCAAGAGTCACGAGAGATTAGATCGATCGATACAGTATGGCTGCAAAGATGTTTCACGACTTTTCTAGTGTGGAGTACAGCACAGCACGTACTATGTTTCCCCCGGCGGGATGTTGCCCGTTGTCGGTGGCTATGGGCTCTTGACATACTTGCAGAGTGACTGCATGGTACGTCCGAGTTGTTTCGGCTTCATGCCGTGTGATTTAAGCAGAGAGAGGGATTTCCATCATCTCACCTTAGACAGATCTTCTAGCCTTGCGGCACATGGAACAACGCCGCCCTTGGGCCCGCAAAATTAGGAGTTGTTAATATAATGAATGACTGAGAATATGCCGTAAATTGATATCGTCCTAAGTCGCACAGGCGCCAACTCCTCGGAATCTTGGCCCTCAGGCTACCTATAAAGGAAAAACAGACTCTTGTTACCCAAGGATGACATTCTAGCTGACCGCAGACGGAGATCGGGGCAGCACAAATGCGAGATGCCGCAGGCACGATCTGCACGACGTCGATTATGGAAGATTCTGTGCTCACCCTAGAGTGCTCGAAAACTCCGCTTTTTATTGTCACACAGACTGCTTCTAACCGCGGCTCATCATGTCTTGGAGTGGGATTCGGACATAAGTCCATTTCTGACTTGTCACCAGGAATGATTGCAACATCTGCAAGGTATGAGGCTGCTTCACCAACATCACACCCGCCCGCCCCGAAAGTCCGAAATACTTCGGCCGCGTGGGCCTCCATGTGGTCTGCAGCAAACTTCCAACAAAAAAGATGCTACGGCGGCTGATTCAGGGACCATGGGAAATTAGGCATGCAGTCTTGTCAGACAATTTGATACCATAGTGATAGCAACTAATAGTGATAGCAACTAGGGTTGTCATGATCTGACTCTGAGAGGACGGGTCAACGGTCGAAACATGACCAACCAGCAGCCCAGCCTGGCCGTCGGGTTTAGGCCACACTCATGGCCGAGTCGATTTGAAACGAGGCTGGACACAGTTATTTGACACTGCCTCGTTTCAAGTTGGTCGGTCTGGTCTCATGCTGTCTTGATAGCCTTGAAGTGTTTCTTTTTGGAGAGCATTAAAGAAACAAGGCCCACCTCGTCGCCCGAGACAGAGGATATGCGTGTGAACGGATAAAGACTCCATACTGCGCTGTACTGTAGCTTACTACGTAGTAAGTCGCCGTGAGGTGGGATTGTTTGTGCTTCAATGGCTAAGGTAGGCTAGAGTCAACTATGTGTAGCAATAGGGAAACTACGTTAAGGCAGGGGATGTCCGCTCTTGAGAAGAATACGTTACCATCATGATGCGTGCTAACTGAGGTACTTTTAGAACCAACAAAGCATTTACCGCCTTTCTGGGCCCTGCACGTGTTCCCGTTCATGCTCTGCAGTGCGGTACTGTATCACAATGGCGAGAAAGCCAATGTAACTTTTCCTTCCATGGGCTCTCGATTCTGCGAGCTTCTCCCACTCGTCATCCCAAGTGGACCCTTCACGCAAGCTGATTGGCATTACTCGTCATCCTGGCTTGCGAATGCCCCGCCGTCGATCTCATTGCCCCGCCATTCCGGGCCTGGGATTGGAAGAGCTTGTCCCAGCTCTGAAGCCATCCAACCACGCATCGCCGAGACCAGACCAGAGCTCAGCTCAGCAGAAGACTCCCATTGTTTGCCTTGTGCCTTGCCTACTGTACCTGTTCTGCTCTCCTTTAAAGGTCCACGCTCGTCTCTCTTCCAAAATGCCGTCTTTCTCTCTTGCATCCATCCCACGCGCAGCACGCATTACCACTCGAATCAACCCCTTTTCGACGCAATCTCGCAACTTCTCCTTCACCCAAGCAATCATGGGCGTTAACAAGATCACTCTCCAGGAGGGCTCCGGTCCCATTCCTTCCAAGGGCCAGACTGTTACAATTGAGTACACTGGCTTCCTCAAGGATGAGTCCAAGCCCGACAACAAGGGTAACCAGTACGCTTCTCTCTGCCGCACATTTCTCTTCCAGCCACAACGACTGACTTGCTCCTCATCCAGATTCGACTCCTCTGTCGGTCGCGGCGACTTTGTCGTCCAGATTGGCGTCGGTCAGGTCATCAAGGGTACGCCAGCTCCATACCCACTTCCTCCGTCCTTCCCAGATTTCAAAGAAAGGATATGCCGATACTAACAAACCATCGTCTGCAGGCTGGGATGAGGGTGTCACCCAGATGAAGGTCGGCGAGAAGGCCACTCTTGACATCACCGCGTAAGCTCTCTTGCAAGATTTTTTGTTGCGCACTCTACTAACCAAGCTTCTTGCAGTGACTACGGCTACGGTGCTCGGTAAGCTCTCCACCACTTTCTCTCCGCCTCGATTGCCTATTGGTGTCCCACCCAAATTTGTTCACCATATTACCCTCAATGCCAAGGATCAAGAACCGAGAATCGTTAAGCGTACAACGGCTAATACCAATTTGCAGCGGTTTCCCCGGCCACATCCCTCCCCACTCCTCCCTCATCTTGTGAGTGAAATAGCTTCCCGTAACCAACAAATGGACAGTTTGCTAATATTACTCCAGCGATGTCGAGCTCAAGAAGGTTCAGTAAATGCGCGAATTGCCGCCGCCGTCGCTGTTGATCTTTTTCGGAAACCAGGAGACTTTTGACGAGTCTCTGGCGGGCTGCCGGGGCTCAACGAAAACCAGGATCAGCCCGTTGCTCATTATACCCACTCAGAATCATAGCATCTGGGCGCAGTGCGATATTCGGATAACATGTCACCGTTATCGTAACTATGCGAACGGCTAAATAAAGAACAATTGATGCCTACCACATTTCATGCCGTTGTGATTGAATGCACGTTCATCTAGCTCCATCGTGACACTCGTAACTGCAGATGCTCAGTCCCTACGCCCAGAGTCAATTCCTGGGACCTTAGTTTTAAGATATGGATGGGATTCAGTCATTAATGGTCTTCGAAGCTCATGATGAGCTGGCACAGCTAGCGCTGCCCCGCGCCGTGCTTTAACCCCGCCATGGTGTGTGTATCCAGGACGGGAAGCTCCCTTGAGGCAGAATAAGAAGCTGACAAAGTAGCCAGTGTCAATTAACCACCTGCTTGTATTACTACACATACACAGTTTTAGCCTGATAAGGTCAATGGAATTCAACAGAATCCTGAATCAGCAGACAGTTTCGTCGCCTGGCTCGAGTCTTGACCCATGTTTTGGAGGTCCGAGCCCACCCGAACTCCAGGGTACCCGCGGTACCTAGGTACTTACGGAGGTAACTTTCTGCTCACTGCCCGGCTGCAGGGCTGCTGTCGCGGTGCCTGGCAGCAGCCAATACTGCCCCACTCACTGGATTCAACTTAGGTTGCCCCTCATCCACCGGCTTCCAAGGTTCTTCTTCGCTTATGTAAGGCACCACCTGCTTAGAGCACGGGCACAAGCGGCACCGGGCCAGCTCATGCCTCATGCTACACTAAACCGACTCGGGCCATTACCTCATCAACAGTGGACGATTGCCGCGTTCGCCTCAGTCTTCTCTTCTACCTGACTCTGTGGCAGGAATCGTGTCTCTCACAACTGACCACTTTACCGACACCTCGCACGACTTTTTAACTACCGCTACCGTCTGCGACGAGCATCCCCATCGCCCGCAGATACATCTATCCTATCCTCAGTCCCGTATCCATCTGCCCCTCACCGTAGACCTTCTACTGCTTGGCGGGGTTGAGCTTACCTGGTGCTGGATCACCCTCGCAACGACTCGACGCACCACTTCCAAGATTACCTCCCCATCTGAAGCAGACAAGCTGGGGAAGCGAAAGCTCTCCAACGGGGAGTCACCTACCCATAAACGCACCATGGTTGTAAGTACACCTTCCACGAGTTCGTCCCATCCTCATGATGGCCTCGGATCACGAGGCAGGCTGGCAGTCCTTGCCATCTGCATATCGCCGACTCATTCACAAAGCCAGCGTAGCTGAAGCTGACCTCGATCTGCCCTCTAGGAACACAAGCTGCCTGAGGTCGACCTCGCGACCCGAATGCAGGTTGACGAGTCCGTTGTCGGACACACCGAAATCGACGAGTCCCTCTACAGCCGACAGCTCTATGTCCTGGGCCATGAGGCCATGATGCGCATGGGCGCTTCGAATGTCCTCGTTGTCGGCCTCAAGGGTCTCGGTGTCGAGGTTGCCAAGAACATTGCCTTGGCTGGTGTCAAGAGTCTCACCGTCTACGACCCTGCCCCAGTTGAACTCGCCGACCTCTCTTCTCAGTTCTTCCTTACCCCTAGCGATGTCGGAAAGCCTAGAGATGAGGTCACCGCGCCTCGCGTCGCCGAGTTGAATGCTTATACCCCCGTCAAAGTCCACCAGTCGCCTGGTCTCGATGACAATCTCTCCCAGTTCGACAAGTACCAGATCGTTGTTCTGACCAACGTCCCCATCCATCATCAGAAGGCTATTGGTGATTACTGCCACAGCAAGGGTATCTACGTGGTCATTGCCGATGTTTTCGGTCTCTTCGGATCCATCTTCTGCGATTTCGGCGATAAGTTCACTGTTATCGACCCCACTGGCGAGACTCCCCTCAGCGGCATCGTTGCTGGAATCGACGAGGAGGGCTTGGTCTCTGCCCTGGACGAGACCCGACACGGCCTAGAAGATGGTGATTACGTGACATTCTCCGAGCTTGAGGGCATGGAGGCTCTCAACGGCGGCGAGCCCCGCAAGATCACGGTCAAGGGCCCTTACACCTTCTCGATTGGTGATGTGTCCGGACTGGGCCAGTACAAGCGAGGTGGCATGTACCAGCAAGTCAAGATGCCCAAGATCATCAACTTCAAGAACTTCACCAATGCTTTGAAGGAGCCCGAGTTTCTTATCTCCGACTTCGCCAAATTCGACCGCCCCCAGCAGCTTCACCTTGGTTTCCAGGCACTCCACGCTTTCCAGCTCTCGAAGAAGCGACTCCCCAACCCCATGGATGATGAGGATGCAACCATTGTATTGGGTGCTGCCAAGAAGTTTGCCGAGGAGGAGGGTCTTGAGATTGAGCTGGACGAGAAGCTCCTGAAGGAGCTGAGCTATCAAGCTATGGGTGACATCAGCCCTATGGCTGCTTATTTCGGTGGCATCACCGCCCAGGAGATTCTCAAGGCCGTTTCTGGCAAGTTCCAGCCCATCATCCAATGGATGTACTTTGATTCCCTTGAGTCCCTACCTACAACTGCCCAGCGATCTCCTGAGCTTTGCAAGCCCATCGGCAGCCGCTATGATGGCCAGATCGCTCTCTTTGGTACTGAGTACCAGAACAAGATTGCAAACATGAAGCAATTCCTCGTCGGAGCTGGCGCGATTGGATGCGAAATGCTCAAAAACTGGGCCATGATTGGTTTGGGAACGGGCCCTGAGGGCAAGATCTGGGTGACTGATATGGACTCGATCGAGAGGAGCAACCTGAACCGACAGTTCCTTTTCCGTGCCGATGACGTTGGCCAGATGAAGAGTGACTGCGCCGCCAAGGCTGTGCAGCGCATGAACCCCGACCTCAAAGGCCATATGGTGACGCTGAAGGAACGCGTTAGTGCCGAGACCGAGAGCGTTTTCAATGAAGATTTCTGGCAGAACCTTGACGGCGTGACTAATGCCCTCGACAATGTTGAGGCGCGAACATACGTGGACCGACGATGCGTCTTCTTCCAGAAGCCACTGCTTGAGAGTGGTACCCTTGGAACGAAGGGCAATACACAGGTTGTCCTCCCCCACCTCACTGAATCATACTCTTCCTCTCAGGATCCCCCCGAGAAGGAATTCCCCATGTGCACCATCCGAAGCTTCCCCAATCGTATTGAACACACGATCGCCTGGTCCAAGGAGTACATGTTTGAGAAGCTCTTTGTCAAGGCTCCGCAGACTGTCAACCTGTACTTGACTCAGCCCAACTTTTTGGAGTCTACCCTGAAGCAAGGAGGCAACCAGAAGGACACCCTCGAGACGATCCGCAACTATCTCACAACTGAGAGGCCACGGACTTTCGAGGACTGCATCGCCTGGGCTCGTATGCTATTTGAAGCTGAGTTCTCCAACAAGATCCAGCAGCTCCTTTACAACTTCCCCAAGGACTCTGAGACTTCGACTGGCACTCCCTTCTGGTCGGGCCCCAAGCGAGCTCCCGATCCGCTCAAGTTCGATCCCGACAACTCAGCGCACTTCGGCTTCATTGTTGCCGCTGCCAACCTCCATGCTTTCAACTATAACATCAAGTCACCTGGCACTGACAGGTCCATCTACCTGCGAGAGCTGGAGAATCTCATTGTGCCCGATTTTACTCCCGACTCCAATGTGAAGATCCAGGCCGATGACAAGGAACCTGTAAGTGATATGCAATCCATGGTGAAAACGATACTAATCCATACATAGGAGCCGGAGTCGAGCAGCTTTGATGACAACGATGAGCTTGACAAGCTGACTGCTAGCCTGCCCTCGCCTAACACTCTGTCTGGCTTCCAGCTGGTTCCTGTGGATTTTGAGAAGGATGATGACTCGAACCACCACATCGACTTCATCACTGCTTGCAGCAATTTGAGAGCAGAGAATTACAAGATCGAGGCTGCTGATCGTCATAAGACCAAGTTCATCGCTGGCAAGATCATTCCCGCTATTGCCACCACGACCGCCCTGGTAACCGGTCTTGTGGTCCTGGAGCTGTTCAAGATTATCGATGGCAAGAAGGACCTCGAGCAGTACAAGAACGGTTTCATCAACCTAGCACTGCCCTTCTTTGGCTTTAGTGAGCCTATTGCGAGCCCCAAGGTGGAGTACAAGGGACCTAACGGCAAGGTTACACTTGACAAGATCTGGGACCGCTTCGAGATTGACGATATTACTTTGAGGGAGCTCTTGGATACTTTCAAGGAGAAGGGTCTGACTATCAGCATGTTGAGCTCAGGAGTCAGCCTCCTCTATGCCTCCTTCTTCCCACCTGCCAAGCTCAAGGAGCGCTATAGCATGAAGCTCAGCAAGCTAGTGGAGACGATTTCGAAGAAGCCCATTCCCTCGCATCAGAAGGAAGTCATCTTTGAGATCGTGGCTGAGGATCTTGATGAGGAGGATGTAGAGGTTCCTTACATTAAGGTGAAGGTTGCGTAAGGAAAAAGGGGAAAGAGGTGCTAGTCATTCAGATATGTATAGGAAGGGATAGAAACGACTTGAGTGCGAAGGAACACATGAACAAAGGACGAGCGAATCCGTTAAGATAGATGAATACTACTTGCTGCATGATGAGATGGCTACTATACGCGATTGATCTCATAGACATAATCCTCGTCGGGAATGTCAAACTTCTTATTGAAGGGGGATACGCAGATGCAGACACCGCAGCTAACACGTGCGGGGAAACTTGGCAGTTTTCTTGAAGTATCTTGTTCACGGATCCATATCAATATCATGTGAGTTAAAAAGAAGTAGAGCTCTTAGCTCACTCTACTTCTGCTTTACGAAGCCTCATGTCATGATGAATAGACAGCTTATCAAGCGGCTCGTAGAGTGCCCACCAAAAGCGGGGTGCTGCATTACGCCACGATTATGAAATGTCACACTCACAGCTCCAGGACGGAATAGCTCAGCCAGCAAGACCGCAAGAAGCTCCCGGAGAACCAAAGAACTTAACTTGCAGCAAGGGCTGGCCTCTGCTACGTAACGTAAGGTACGGTAGGCGGTTACTAGTACAGGTAAGGATTAGGTTGCTGCTGAGGGGCTGCTGAGCAAGTCTTAGTGAGCAAGGGTGATACGACATTTTTCTGGAGATTGGGGAAGTATAAAGAGGTTGCTTGTCGCCGTCATTCAATAGCTGGGGGTTTTTTGTGAAATGTCGATGCAAGGATTGAGGACTCGAGCATTTGGAGCCTGGAAACAGAATCTACTCTTCACGCACAAGAAGCAGTTTGTGCGATCTTTGGCATCTCTGAAGCCATCATCACCGACAACACGAACATTCAACGTTCAGTTTACGAACCAGATCAGGATGGTGAGCCAGAATTCCGGATCTCGATATACGCATGCCCTGGTTTTTACTCACAGCATACTCACACAATCACAGGCAAGCACCGGCGGCAAAGTCACTGACTGGGTCAAGCCCGACGACAAGTCGGGCGAGTTTAAGCGTCAAGTCAGTTCATTCCGCGATTCCATCTCTCGCGGCCCCGACGCCAAGTACCCTCCTGAGAAGGGTCGATATCACCTCTACATCAGCTACGCCTGCCCATGGGCTTGCCGCACGCTCATCGCCCGGCGCCTCAAGGGCCTCGAGGACTTCATCTCCTTCTCGGTCGTGCACTGGCACCTCGGACAGGGCGGCTGGCGCTTCGTGACCAAGGAGGATGGCGATGTGCCTGGCGAGAATGTCGTGCCTGATCCGATTGAGGGGCATGAGGGATTCACGCACCTCAAGGATGTGTACTTTGAGAGCGAGAAGGAATATGACGGCCGGTATACGGTGCCGGTGCTGTATGACAAGAAGGCCAAGAGGATTGTGAGCAACGAGAGCAGTGAGATTCTACGCATGCTTGGCACCGAGGTAGGCACCGTTCCTGCTCGTCTCATCTCATTGTGAGCTTGGATTACTAACTTGAGATAGTTCGACGACCTTTTGGATGAGAAGTACAAGTCTATCCAGCTGTACCCTGAGAACCTGCAGAAGCAGATCGAGGAGACGCACGAGTGGACATATGACCTGATCAACAATGGCGTATACAAGTCTGGCTTTGCGACGTCGAGCGAGGCGTACGAGCGCAACGTGCTGGCGCTGTTTGAAGCCCTGGATCGCGCCGAGAAGCATCTTGCTGAGCAGAAGGACGGACCGTACTACTTCGGTGCCAACATCACCGAGGCTGATATCCGACTGTGAGTTTGTCCCCTCCCACCATGCATATAATCCACCCATGTTGCTAACCTCTCACCGCAGCTATGTCACGCTCATCCGCTTCGACCCCGTCTACGTGCAGCACTTCAAGTGCAACATCCGGGACATTCGCTCAGGATACCTGGCGCTGCACCGGTGGATGCGCAACCTGTACTGGAACCAACCCGCGTTCAAGGAGACGACGCAGTTTGAGCACATCAAGTGGCATTACACGCGCAGCCACACGCAGATCAATCCCTTTTCGATCACGCCTGTTGGACCGCTGCCGCATATCCTGCCGCTGGATGAGGAGGTTGTTGCTGTGCAGGAGGCTGTGAAGAAGAACTGAGAAGGGATGAAAGGAGGGAGGACGAAGTATGAAAAACCGTTACGGTCAAGTCATGGGATGGCAAACCAACGAAATTTAAGAGTAGGCAATGAAGCTATTATGTATGTAAGGTATTCATTACAAGATGGAATGGAGTTTATGCTCAGTTGTGTCGCTTTGGTCCGAGAGTATGATGTAATTCAACACACCATTCCATTCGCGTCCTTGTAGAATAGAGTACCTAATAAACCTTCAACAACAAACTTAGGTGCTGGGTGGGCGTCTAAATGGAAAATCATACAGTATGTAACTCAGCTCTTGTGTTGTGAAAAATAGGCCTCCATCATCCCCTAGTTTCTCTCCGTTTCGAAAGTCATCAATCTGCTGCCCGATGCCTTGTCTCTTGGACGCTGTGTACCTCTCTTGTGCGAAAGGTGGATGTACCGACCCAGGTGTAGCCCGGTTTCAGCAGGCAGGTTGCCACTACAGACCTCCGCTAGCACGGACGCGTTCAGGCACTCGCAGCCCTGGAGCAGTGTGCCTTGAGTGCGTGCAGGCCCCAGAGGCAGCTTGGGTACATAACGTCCGGCTTCCAACAAGGTATCTTCAGTCCCCTCCATTCTACAACCTCACCACGGGATCACAATCCATCCCAAGCCCAAAACAGCCAACTCTCCACGCCCATGATTCCCCAAAACGCTCGTCTAACAACAACGCCCGAAACCAACTTTACCAGCCAATCTTCGCTTAACCCAAGACGACCTTTTCATCACGACACGCTTCTATTGACCTGTCCTCTGCCAGCTGTCACTGGACGCTAGAACGCTAGCTCCTCTGACACCAGCCCTCTCGCCTCTTCTCCAACTCACTGCGACCGGGCGCCCGCCTCCGCTCCGCTTCCTCCTCGCAACCACTTCAAGCCACCAAAAACATCTCTCGATACCATTCTCCCGATCAACCTCCGCTCCCGTTACACCGTATCCCGTTCCCTTCTGCCGCCCCTTGCGAGGACCAACGAAGCACCCAAGCCCTAGCGAATCAAACCGATAGCTCTCCCTCCCTCCCTCTTCTCCCTCGCTGCACGCAACCTACCTAGCCTTGGGCTGGTGGCTCGACAAAGCCAGCACCACCAAGCTCGGCCCAGCCCAGCTTGGCTCCACCTCGTTCGCCTTGTCCACCACCACCTTAGGACGTCACCTCTCTCCGCCATCTCATCTCTTTCATGCCCTCTCTTGGCTTGTCGCTCGTCGTTATCGCCTGAAATCCTTTCGCGATAATATTCCCACGCTACCCCTTTGACTCACCGACTCGACGACTGATCGACTTACTCTACACCTACCACTGTATCGCCTCCGTTACCGCATCTCCGCCTCGCCACGTTGTTGCCCTCGCTTGTCGAGAACTGGCTTTCAATACTGTAACTGCCGCGCCGACTCTGCCGTGACTTCGTTGTCTTGCTCATAAGGCTCAAGTCTCCATAACGCCCTTCATTACGCGCTCGGATCCGTGCCGGAATCTCTCCTCTCCTCTCTTGTTCGACGATCGCTCCTATCGGATGCGCTCACAGCGCTGAATTTTATACCATGGCTGTCAGATACACAGCTGATTTTCTGATTCATTTGCGGGACTCACCGCTATGTATAAAACCACCAAACCTTCCTCCTGCCGAGGAATGGATGGGGTGAGTGGCATTGATATTCTACTTGGGCTGCCTCTATCAGTCTGCTGACCTGCTATAGATCCCCGCCTGAACCAAACCGTACCCAGAATAAGACTGCCGGCGATCGACCTCGATCTAACGACAACCCTCTTCTCGATCAGACTAACCGCCGTCCCGGCGTTGAGAGACATGTTTCGCGGAACAGTGCCAGTCGGTTACCCCTGCGATTTAACTTAATACTTTGTCCATGTACTAACTGATGCGCATCTCTGTAGACCCGGAAGATCTTGTCTTTGCGCCTCCTCGGATGGCCTTTGCTTCCGCGCGAGGTAAATCATCGCTCGAAAACGACAAGGCCGCCAAAGATGCCGATGTTCCAGCTCGTTTTGGTAATTTCCGAAGTCGCAATGGCGATTTAGACAACGACCGATTCCGCGAAGGTCGCAACAGCAATGGCTTGCGTCGCCGCGAGGCAGGTGATGGTGAATCTGATGGCTGGAGCACAGTGAAACCACGCAAGAGCTTCGGCCATGAAGGCGCTGAGCGCTTCCACGGACGCATGGGTGGTAACTTCCGAGACGACAAACGGCAACCCAAAGACCGCGACGACCGCGAAGCCCCTCGAGATCGCCCAGCGCGAAGTCTTGATCCATTTACCCGAGACAGGGATGCGGACGACAACGAGGGACGATCTCGAAACGGTCTGAATAAGAACAAGTCCGAGTTGTGGTACAAGAATGAACCCAACACCAACGAGACCTCCGCCCCCGACAAGCGCGAGCGCATAGACCGCGCAAAGAGCTGGAGAGATCGTAATGCTGCCGCCGCCGAGGCTTCTGATGATCGCCACAACAACCGCACACAAGATAGACGTTGGGGACGCGATCGCGATCAGCGAGTCGAGCGCGATCCCGAATGGCTTGACGAGCCTCTTGAAGAGCACCCGGAAGCCCACACACAGCAGGACTTTCAGAAGTGGATGGAAGAGATGAAGAAGGCCAAGGCTGGCATGCCCCCTGCCCCCAGCAAGCCTGCGGCTGTCGAAGCGGCGGAAGCTATTATCGAGGCCGAGAAGCCCCCAGTGCAATCTGCTCCCGCTGTTCAAACTGGACCAGATAAATTCTTCATGGCTTTTGGGTCCAATGCTGGTCTTGACACTCCAGGTGCCGACGAGACTAAGGAGCCTGCCAGCAAGCCCAAGGCGGCCGGCAAATCGTCGAGGTTCACATCGTTCTTCTCCCAACCACAGGAGGAAATTCGAGGGAAGACAGAGCCTCCCACTCCTATGACCGGGCCACCTATCAACAGCGGCGTGCCCCTACCCACTGCTGGTGGCCCACTTCCCGGACCTGATGACGAACGACAGGCTTTCCAGCAGCTCCTTGCGAAGCTCCAGAAGCAGACGATGAGTGCCACCCCGCCAGGCCCGTCGCCTTTTGCTGCTCCTCCGCAAGGTACACCACCCAATGCTGGTAGACCGCATCCCATTACCTCGCCCGATTCACCATTCCAACAGTATGGAAGCGATCGCAGAATGGACGGTCTCCCTATGGGTCGACCTCCGCCACAACATGTACATGAGATTCTCGCTCCTCGACCCCAACAACAGTCTGCTCGTCCCGAGCAGCTTCTCCAAGACCTAGTGGGCCAGCGTCAGCGCGCCCCCAGTCAGCCCTCTGGCCGACCTGATGCCGCTCGTAACAACAGCAACACTGAGTTCTTGATGAACCTCATGAGAGCGCCGCCGGATGCGCAGCGCAACGAACTCTTGATGCGAATGGGGCCCCAGCAACCAAAACAGGGCCAGATGCCCCAGGAGCCCGAATTCCACAGAGACGATCGTGGCCTACCGCGTCAGATGCGCCCTCAACCGCCGCCTGGCTTCCCAATGGAGGACCGCTTCCACAACCCTGCCGATGCTGATGCTCGACCCAATCAGCCGACACAGATTCTTCAGCGTCCGCCGCCGCCTCCTGGTCTAGACCAGATGCCGCCCAGCTGGATGCCCGGCGGCCAGATGCCTCCTCCCCAGCAGCGAGGACCTATGATTCCACCTCCGGGGCTTGTTGGCGGTCCCGTCGGCCCTGGTCCCAACCGCAACATGCCCATGCCTCATATGTTCCCCCCGAATTTCCCTCCCGGCGCGATGCCCCTTCCCGAGGCTTTGGGCGGCATGCCCCCTCGAAACATGCCACCACCTCCTCCTGGATTCTTTGGCGGCCTACCTCACGGCCCACCTCACGGCTTTATTCCTCCAGGCTTGGGCGGATTTAACGGACCTCCTGGCCCTGACTTCCCCGGCGGCCTCTTCGAGGGCCGAGGCATGCCTCCCGCTGGCAATCCCGGCCGCGGCGCTGCTTTCGGCAGGCCCTAAACCTGCTCCCCAGAAACATCGTGCTTCACGATCCCAATACACCCCTCGACTATGAAGTCTGTACCGCACATGTACGAAATCTATCCGCCTGTCTCTCAAAACATTTGAAGACGTCCTAGTGGCGGGCCTCCACTTCTGTATGACTATCAACTGAAACCGCACACAGCATCTGACGCTTGGAAGCAGGGTACGCCCTGTAGCTGGTACTGTTTTACTTGTCTTTTTTGGAAGCACGGCGATGGGGCACAGGGAATAGGCACGGAGGCAAAATCGGCTGTTAGGTACTGGGTTAAATGGACTGGACTGATTGACCGGCGATTCGAGACTGTTGCTGCTGCGATGTGCTTTGTGAATGTGATATGATGCGAATGTGTAGTCTTCCGGCTTTCCATGTCAGGGGAATGGCTGGGGGAATCGTCAAGCGTGAAATAGCAGCAGAATGGCCCCATGAACTTGTATATACTACAGGTCGGTCTCATATTTACAATTGACCACCCTTAGAGAGTTATGTTGATTGGTCGTGAGACCCGACAGGTGCAAAAAGTACGGAGAAGAACGCCGCGCTCCGTCGACTGCAAATCCAAAGTACACCAACAATCCCCATCACCTCTACCCAAGACGACCCCATATCGGCGGAGGAGCAGCCTCACATGATCGAAGTGTCTTTTCGGCTCGCGCCAGAGGAGCTGCTCTCTCCCTTTTGAAGGCCGACCGTCACAAGCTCCTCAAGTGAGCTATCCGTCCTGGCGGTCTTTTTGGACCGCCGAACCAGCGGCGACTCCGGAGCAGCCGAGGAAACATTTCCATTCCAAGAACCCTACTTCTTAATCCCTAGGAAATTTCTCTTCTTCTTCTCCTTATGGAGCTTCCCGCCCTCTTCGTGGTGGTGGGCGCTATGGTGCGAGGTGGGACGCGGCGCTCCGTTGCTGCCCTGGTTTGAGTGCAAGGACATATTAGACATGGCTGCTGTAGGAGGAGCGTTGCCGGGGCTAGGGCGAGCAGGAAGACCACCCGGTATGGGCCTTCGTGCGGGACCACCGGCCATGGGCTGCTGCTGAGGTGGTTGTTGTCCTGGCGGCGGACGAGGAGGAGCGGGACGCTCATACAGATGGGCGGGTGCGTGTCGCTTGGGTCGCTCCATGGGTAGATCGAGCTGGCGCCTGTCCCGACTGAGATCGCCAACTTGGCGTACGAAGAGCTTAGGCGTGAGCATGTGGGAAGTGGCCAAAACGACGTCGCGGCTGCGTTCGTTACCGATTTCGTAGCATGCGCGGCTCTCGCTGTAAGTTGCGCCTCCAGCCATGAAGATGATGAGACGCTGTCGGTTCTCCGGCGGACGACGACCAGCTGCCGCCCAGTTCGGCCGGCCAGCCCGTAAAGACCCTCCCTGTGCTATCACGAGGTCCTCATTAGGATCCAGCGGTGGCTTCACGTAGGGGAAGTTTGTCTGTTCTAGCACGCCTCTTGCTAGGGCGTCCACCATGTACTTCAGTGTTGGCTCGAAGCGTGACAGGCCGTATTCTTCGTTCAGCTGAGTTGTCTTTGGATCCAAAGGAAACAGGGGCGGAGGAGGCTGGCGCACGTCCTTGAGCCCATGTGTCATGTGCCCGCCCAGGTGCTCAAGGTTCCCTATAATCTCGCCGTCTGGCTGGGGAAGACCGGAATGAGCGAGGAGTCGCTTAATGTCCTCCGCGATCACGCCATCCCGGTATAGAATGAACATGATAATGAGTCGAAGCCGATCTGCAGGCGACACGGACTCATCATCTAATAGCCGCACTACTGAGTCGAGTATGTTCTTCGGTCTCCGGAAATCCTCGTCTAACCCGGTGGCGAGGGTCTGCTCTATTCCCGCAATGTCCATCAGCTTGTGCTTCTGGAACATGTTCATGCATTCTTGCGCCATGGTGAGGTGCAGTGAATAAGCCTCCTTCATCTCCTGGAACTGCGGTAGGCCTGCCAGCATGTCTCGGATAGTGCTCAGGTTGGTACTGTCCGCATTCTCATTGGTGAAGTGCGGGTTCTTCTCGAGGAACTTTTGGAAATCGCCCATGAGCTTGTCGATCGTATCTTTCATGTGCCTGTGTCGATTATCCACCCAAATCTTGTCCTTCTCCGCCAGCTCCATATCCTTCTCTTCGGCTTCGGGGGTTCCTTCATTAACTGTTGTGCGGTAGATGACTTTATCGCCGTCCTTGATGGGAAGCAGATCGTGCGCCATGGCTTGGTAAGTGAACTCATGGACAAGGGGTGCCATTAAGTCCATCGATCGGTCCGTGATGATCAGCGTAGCTTGCGGTCGTTGTGAGGGTGGCGGGAAGCTCGTGTCCCATTGCGCATACCCATCCAGCTCCTCTTGTACGAACCGCGCCAAGTGCGAGCAGAGCACACTTGCGTCGTGCAGCGCATTCGTCGGCTTGTAGTATCGAACCTTAGGGTACTCGCCCAAGGTAATGCAGAGGCCAGCAATCTAGTATACATGTTAGCCCGCACAATCCGGGCAAAGCGCAAGCCGTCAGTTTACCTTTTGTGCGAGATTCTTCATATGCTGGGGAACGAGCGCATTGCATGCCGGGTGGTAGAGTATGGGGAAGCTCCAGGGGTCTCGAAAAGTGATAAGATGGGATTCTCGGGGAAGAAAGTCGACAAAAAGCGTCTGGAAACCGGCGCGAAGCTGACGAGCTCCGGGAAAGTCGTCGATCTTGCGTCGCAGTGAGGGGTCAAGCAGTCCAGTCCAGACCAAGTAGTAGCTGCGATAGCGTCGCATCTCGAAGTCGGCAAGAAGACAATCGACAGCGAAAGGCTCGGGGGTGAGGATGTAGATAGCGTCCATCTCGGGGTTGGGGTCGCGACGGGTCTCGATTCGTTCAATAGCTGGATGGAGAGTACGTGGTCAGCGTCACTGGCAGCTGAAGGGCAGTTGGGTGGACGGACTGGCGATGTTATTGTTAAGAATATCATCCTCCTTGACGACATTGTCGATAATCTTCTTGGAGTTCTCGTCGACGATCAAGCATTTCCACTATGGGATCAAGGAATCAGCTGTCGAACTGGGCAAGCTTGGTGGTGGAGGGGAGGTTGCAGCTCACATCGCCTCGGGTGATTTTCTTGATCTGCTCCAGGATAGCTGGCGTCGCGCATTAGTAAAGAGACCGCTGCAAATGTGTCAGAGTCAATGGCGGCATACCATCATGCTGTTCTTGAATGACGGACAGCCCCATGGTGAATGCTGAAGGCGGGCTGCCCCGTCACGTCGCTGGGTACGGAAGGGGATCGCTGGGCGGAGGCTGATATGATGGAGCCTGGGGTCGCGAAACAGGGTCGTGAAGACTGAGGAGGCTTAAGTAACCAAATCTTTAGGTTCGGAGGGTATTGAAAAGCGCAAGGGTATCAAAAGCTGAGGATGAAGCTGGAACGAGTCGTCTATGATTGAGTGTCGAGGATCCCAAGTTTGGGCCCCAACTCAGGAGTTTGGCGGGGTTTCATTCAAGCTGCCGATGGCATGAATGTGGATCCCAGCTTGGTCCTGGAGGCTCTGTCCTCTAAGTTAGCGCCTGCCACCAGTTGGTTGGTTGATGACGGCCGCTATGAGATCCCTTGTGACAACTTTGTAAACACCGCTGTAAGATACCTTGTGGCCCACTGTAGCCTGCCCACCAGCGGCCTGCGAGCACTGCAGGCGATGAGGTCATCACCAAAGACCTGGGTTGGCATATTTAGACCTCACTCGAGGCAGCAAAGAACTAGGCCGTTCAGATGAGGCTACCAGATGATGCTGCTCTCCATGTATGACGTGGTTCTGGTCATTTATTTGTCTGTGATAAGTTGATAACGCGTTTCAGAAAACTCGTTTCGAGTTAAGACCCTCCTGTCAGAAGCTCACGAGACTCGGACTAGGCTTCGTCAAGGTTCCGAGAGATCCGCGACATACTACAAGTCAAGACGGGAACTATGTGAGATCTTTCAAGCAGGACAACGCCCCAGCGAGGTGAGTCCTTCCTACTGGCGACTTGCATAACCGTAGACATTTGTTCGAACGCCATTATTCGATAGCCAAACCTTCCAGGAAGCGGTGAGTCCTAGATGCAAGTCCTAAACGACGATACCTAGCCTCCACAAGCAGGTATTTTCGAAGGCGGACACTGGGAAACGCAGTCTAGGCATCTTCTTGGGCAGCTCGGCCGATGCGATGTAGCCGTTCTTGCTCGTATCTCATGTTCGTTGCTGGCATTTATCTTCGCTTCGTTGCCTCATCATCCATCGTTACCATCGCCCCTCAGGTATCTTTCCACATCGACTCTCCCGTAAATCTCACCCTGTAATCGCTCATTTCGTTGTCGTTTCTTCTCTGCGAGTTGCCGCATCCCTTTGCGATTCAGTCTCTTTGGCTTTTCCTCTTTCTCTTTCTTCTGCACGCTCTCTGGCACAGTTGCGCCGACTCCCAGGGTATCCTCCTTGGCCACCACCTTGATCGGATACCGCATGCCTTCGCCCTCCCGGCCCAGACCTTGCCGGGCATCAGGATCCCAGCCTTGTGACTTGAGAGCCCGCAGTCCCATCCGAGACCGATCGAGGGCTGATGGCGGATGAGAGTGTGTCAGCGAGACTTGGTGAGCGAAGGATGCTTCATGAGGTTGGGATGTGGATGCGACGGGAAGCTCGCAGACACGACAGATTTCCGGTGCTTCCTCCGTAGACTTATCCGCTGTGATCTCAGTTTTAAAATCAGATGCAGGTTTCAGAACGACGCTGGCATATAAATCGCCGACAGAAGTATCCGTCGCTTTTGCTGGGGCGATGGTGGTTGTGATGCCAGCGTCCGGGTCCTTAGCAGGGACGAACTCGACCCGCGTTCGCTTCAGCCCTGCGCCAAAGGCTCGTTTGTAGTGCAAGGGAATATCTTCTTCGCCATTGCTTTCGTCAGAAGCATCATCCCTATATCGCCGCATTGATCGGGAATCGTAAAGCGCATGCAGTTAGAGAGAGATGGATGGTGCAAATGGGGCAGCGGGCCTAAATCTTGGGAATGGTGTAACTCCAGCCTACGATTTGGTACCTGAGGCTTCCAGGCACGCACCTTCTGGAAACCCCAGCCTACAATCAGGCCTTTCTACAGCAAAAGATACCGAAATGTATTCGTCATGCATCAAAACTTATAATGTATCCAGTTTGCAACCCAACTCATGCAACGCCACTGCTCGTTCGTCGCATTGCCCGCACCCTCTGCTGGGTCCTTGCTCTCTGTAACCGCTCTTCATCCATGCTCTGCCGCCATGAACAATCGGAAGCAAACTCGCATGTCCTACACTTGAACGCCTCCTCTATATCAACGCCCTTCGCCTTTCGTTCGCCCTGCCACCAAGACATGTAATTGGCGAGGTAAGCATCCAATGCTTGCCGAGAAACAGGAAAATCGTGAAGGTCGATCTCTCGGCCGTCGCTGCGAT
>JAAVUK010000333.1:0-24608 GCA_014899095.1 Fusarium buxicola
TTCGATAAATTTACGAACGAAAATCTTCAATATTCTTTTGACTCATAGATTCTTTCAGCGGAGAGAAAATCGAGCCAGTCGCCCATCGTATTGTCCAACAAGTAGCCATCGGCTATTTGCCCTGATTTCTTAACAGTGAATCTAGTCCCCCCCCCCCCTGGACACACCCAGTATTTATATTCCCATCACTCTAGCCAGTCCATAAAGCCGTTCTTGCAGATTACATCAATACCTATGAGATTAGAAAACCTTCTTAGTTCATTCGACTCCAAGGGAAAGAAACTCTCGCTGTTCTCCCTCTCAAATTTCAGCCGCCGAATAAGCGGTTGCTCCTCGCTGAGTTCTCTTAAATTCATTTCCCCAATAGAAACCATATCGATCTCGAAGCTCACCTAGACATACCGCGGCTCATTCCCCGAAGAGAAGGCGCGTTGACATAGACCGAGATTGCGGGCCTCGCGACAGGCCTGTAGTACTCCTGGCAAAGGCGTTGAGGATCTCGTGTAGTGGACTGTGCCATGTGTAATTTTCTCTTTCTTGAAGTGGACCTCGGTCGTACGTGGCTCGACGGTCGTCTCCCAAATCCGGACACGCAGCTTGAACGGGAGACGGGAGAAGGAATGGAAAGTGGCCATTTGAGCTCTGTGGCGATGGACTTGTCCGAAGTGACTATAAAAGAGCTCCTAGGGCTCTTGGCGTTTTCAGGAACGGATAGCCTAGAAATTAATCGCAAAAGGGTAGCGGCAAAGAAGTAGCTGTTGATTGCAAGCGGCTTAAATGAAGGGGGAATCATGTGGCCATGTTACATTAAGGCTAAATTCGGACACGAAGAGGCTGAAAGGGTGAAAGACGACGATTGGAGAAGAACGAAATTGCTTCTCCTGAAGCTAATCAGGAACGGCGGTACCAGTTGAAACAAGGATACAAGTGATCCGGCCTTTCGAAGCGTTGATGAATCGGAGAATGTAATGTTTGTAGAGCCTGAGATGAATGTGTTGGGCAGTGGCCATGTTACCAACGGCACCATGCTTCTTCCACTGACTCTTGCAACTTATCAAGGCATGCTAAATTTGCATGACAGTTGAGGTTCAGATCGGTCCGTGGAGTGCAACCCATTCTACTAACAGTCTCCACTGGGAAGTACGTCAAACAAACTTCACTGGAAACTCATAAATGCACCCTACAGCAAATAAAGACCGCCTGATCTCAACTATCCCTGGCAATCTAGTCCGTAGAGTTCGCAAACTGGTTAATCGCGAACAAGCCATACTTGCATATCAGAATGGAAGATGGTCTGGCTCAGGTGCTTCCGACTGGCAACTGAGGTATATCGGATTTAGCAATCAACTGGCTCTCATTCTACGGGATAATCTAGACTCTAATAATAGAATGGCCCACCGAGGTTCTGATGCTGACCCTCGGTTCATTGTTGTCATTTTACGAGCGGCCAACAACAGTGATTGCGGCTTTTAAGTACACAAGGGAACTGGTATGCATGGATTTCCCAGGAATCAACTGGTATCAAGTCGCACATTTCATTCGATCCAGAAGGCTAACTACTGACTAGGAAGCAACAGGACTCTCTTGACCGTTATGAAGATTTATCGAATGTCCGCTTAGGAATATCAAGAAGTAAAATTGAGAACTAGCGAATGGGGAAATGAACAGGAGGCAAACCCCGTTGTTTAGCAATGTAGAGTATGCACATGCTCCAGCACGTGGCTACCATGGCCTGGAAGTCTTGGACTCAAACTTTTGATTCGTACATTGAATATCCCTGACACGAGCATTCACCCGACCGTATCCAATCTCCGGATAGTGCGTTACCCAGAGCCTATTCTGGCCTCCAGAACGCCTCGACTTGACTGAATACTGACTGACGTCGGACTAAACACTTGTCATGACTCATTCTCCCCTCGTGAGATGCCACTTGGTATGTCAGCAACTGGCTGATTGTCTCTTTAGTTTTTCGTCAATTGGAAAGTTGCCTCTTGACCTCTTTCGCCTGGCTCATGGTATCAAGATGAAGCCATCCCAAATCAACTGGTCATGAACCCTCAGTCGCCGTATTCTTAACGACAGGATGCAAACTGCTAATGAGCGCTCAATTATTTTGAATGCTCAAGATTGTTTGTTTTTATGCGCCTTTGCTGAATTCGAGACGATTGCTTCAAAGAAACAAAAGAAAGAAAAAGAAACAAGACTGGCCGGCGCCCGAACGACCTAGGTCAGGCAGAAAAACGGGCAACCAACGAATAAAAGTATGAAGAACTTGCTTCTCCCAGTCTCACGTCACTCGACAGACTGTGGAAGATTCGGAAAATCCAAGGAAGCTTCAGTTTCCTCTTCTGTGGTGGGAACGAATATAGACCGTGGGAAGCGTGGTATCTGAGCAGTCTTTCGCAGAATAATTCCCCCAATGTCGTTGGAACATATGTAACGCATTGTGACCGCGGCCGTTTGTAGTGGTCTATCGTCACTCATGTATCCGTCTTGCATATGCAAGGGATTGAGGATGTATGCGACTATACCAGGCAGAAGGCCGTCTTGCCTATTGTCTGAGCCGTAAATCTCCTTCATCAAAGGGTCCGAAACTTCTCTAATGGCCTCCAAGATCTGCCAACACCACGAGTGCATCTGTAAGTACGGAAATGCAAACTCAGAGGCTTCGGCTGCCACCGCAAGTGTAAGTGATCTCACTAGAAGTTCAGGAGATATCTGCGGGTCCTTAAACCACTTGTCGGGACGTTTTGATCTGGGCTGGCGTGCCCACTTCTTTGCTTGCTGCTTCTCGCTGGAATTGAGGCGACAAAAAGTCGTCACTCCATCCTCCGAAACAGTCTCCCTGTACTCGCTGCGACATACGATCTCGTGGAGCTGTTCCCAGGTGATGTTGATACGTCCATCGCATCTGATCACTACCATTCGAAACATGTGGGAGACCGGAACCCTCTCCTTCATGCAACGGACATGAGGACGGAAGGAAATGACGGGAAGGCTCTAGCCGTCCCATTTCGAATATTTCGTTTTTTTCTTCACCTTGCTGAAAGCTGAAGGAGGTGCGCCTATCTGCACGTAGAACCGCTTGAGGTACTCGGACGAACTGCATGGCTTTCCTCCGACAAAAAAGTCAGACGTTTCGAAAAAGGATTGCAAAGTTTCCATGTTAGCCCAAGAGTCCTGTACAAGGCCTTCCTGCTGAACTGCGTTGTAAAGATGGGCCATGGAAACGATTGACCCCAGCCTGTTAGCAATTGAGCATCCAGCTTGGTACATCGCGGCCCGGGCTAGGAACAAAGCAAGGCCACTGAGGACTGGCGAGAGCTTCAGAATTCTATGATTCTCCAGACGCTCCGGCGCCAAACCTTCGTGGAGGGCCTCTTTTAGCTTGACATCCCATACTGGGTTCTTCATGAAAGACTTGATGAAGTCTTGAGTAGATCGAGTCAAATCCTCGCTGGCTCTGGACCAGCTGGTAAGCCTGGGGCTGGGCTTGGCCCTGAGAAACGTACTTAGTTGATTTAACATCATGGTGGTATGTTTCTCCAGAGTCTCAAAGGCACCGACTGCTCTCTCTCTCAGAATGTGATGGATGTCGAGGAGAATCTGTGCCGCGAACACCAGGCGAAACGGTAGTGTCTTGGTCCGTTCTAACTCCCGAAGGCCGCGCATGAACTCATTGTCTACCGGGTATTCAGGGCCGTGACGACCAAAAAGCGTGGCTTCAATCCAAAACTCCATCAGAATCTGTCCATCTTTCATTGGCTTTCTCTAGACCAGTTTTGCTGGTCCGATCGCTTTGAGGGTCATAACTTCCTGGCAGTTCCATATCAAACACCATTGTGCTCCATGGGTTTAAAAGCCAGGACAGAGAGTTGATGATGAACATGGCATGAAAGCAGGTCTTGTTGGCAAGGTCGAACAAGTCGCACCTTCTCTCACCACGCAGCCAATCATCAATGTCGTTACGGGAGAAACCTTGTTCGAGGGCGAATGAAATGAAATGAGCTTCTACAATCTTAAAAAGCCCTCCATGCTTGTTTAGCAGTGGGAGAACTTGGTCCATCAGATCTTGTACCAGGTAAATTCCCACGTTGGTTGCGACAGCCGCAGCTGTAAGGTCAAAGGTACTGTCCCGGTAGCCCAACCACGCCCATTCAATTTGCTTCAGGACTTTGCCAGCGTCCCCCAACACCATAGGAAACGCTAGAATGGCATCTTCGAATGTGTCCTGGGCTTCTATTTCGTAGATGACGTCGTCATTCTGTGTGTTCCCGGGGCGGTCGATATCTGGTGCGTCCATAAACTCTTGCGATGGCTCGTACACTGTGAGCGCGTCGAACCGACTTGTGAGGGTGTCATCCTCGGGAACTGAAGTGGTTTTCTCATAACCCGTAGAAGTCATTCGGGGGCGAAGAATTTCCCTGGCTCTCTCCAAGACGCCAATGAAATGGGTGTGAGACCGATCAGAGTCCGCATCACGCTCGATGCCGTGCTCAGTCATGCGGGCCCCAAACATGGACCTGATACGGATGACTCGATTGATGGTCTTGACGAAAGGCGGAGGAACTGAAATGACTGGTCTGCGGGATGCGGCAATGAATTCTGCCAAAGGGACGAAGTCTTTGATGGCGACTGTATATTTCTTGGCGGCGTCCTTCGGCAAGGGGGTTTCTTGTGTCTTGGCTTCATTGCGTGCCTTTCCTTTGAGACACCTGGTTTTCTTCTTCTGGCTCTTTTCGATCGGCGTTGCACCCAAGGGATCAGAATGGTAACCGCATAATTCTGCCATCGAGGACACCACGCGGCTACCGAGTCAGTATCCTCTTTGTACTGCTGATAAATGCTTATCAGCGGCCCCGACAGCATCTTGGATACTCATGTATGGTGTTTCCAGGCGGTGGTACGACTCATGTGTTTCGCTCGGGTTCGAAATGGGGTGAGGGTTGTCACTGTGTGAGCAGTCAGTATGTAGCGACGACGCAGACACGGCGAGAGAAAGAGCTTACCACAGCAAATGACGTAACGATGGCCTCAAGGTCTGTGAGAATCTCAGAAGTGCGATCAGAGCAGATATTCTTTTACAGTTGAGGGATGTTTTCTGTGGCGCTGTGGTGTTTGTGTTGCCGTTGTGAGGCAGCTGCACGTGATTCACTGCAGCACAATCAAGGGTGGTCACGTGCAGCCGGCGGGTGGCAGGTCAGACACGGTTTAATCTCTTCTTGGACATGTGAGGTTCAGTTTTCTTCATCTATATAACTTGCGCTCTTTGTTGTTTTTCTATTTATTCAGTCTGATTAATCTTTGGCGTCCATCACGACCAACTCTGCCGACACGCACTTGGTGTAAGTCACAACTCAAGTCACAACTCAAGTCACATCTCTAAATCATCCAAAGCGCAATCAGAGACCCTACGATGGCAAATATTGGCATCGGCATCACTCCTGTACCAATATTCTGCTGTTGTGGGCTAGGAGTAGACGAGGAGGGTGACTCCGACGACTTGTTCGAGTCGCCTGAGCCGCCGTCGTTCTCATATTATTGGACAACGTATTTGGCAACTTCACTGCCATAGTTGTCAATATATTTTACGTGCGTGGTGATGTTGATCTTGTCGCCCACATCGCAATATGGGTCACCGGCGGAGCAGTAAGATCGGATACGGTCGCCCAGGTCCTCACAGCCGCGTATATCCCCGCGCCAGAAGATTCCACTGCCAGTGGAGCCACCGTAGTTATATGAGGCGTCCTCACGGTGAGTTGTGTCGCCGAAGAGTACGACGGATACAACTAATCACGGTCAGTCAAGGTCAGCGTGCGCCAGTGCATTGCGCGAGCTCACCGTTCTTGGTGATTTCTTTGGACAGGGGCTTTGAGAGTGCCAGAATCTCATCAAGCTGCACTGAAGCGTCTGTGAAGCCACCGTAAACGGCCCAGACAACCGGCATTCCACACAACATGTTACTAGTTATTTGCGCACCCTTGTGGGCGTGATTAGTATACGTCGCTTCAAGGTTGAAAGGCATATGTACCTGGGAGTATCCGAACAAGGCCATCTTCGAGTCAGGGCAAGCCTTGGAGTACTCTGTGACAGCCGTCTTGAGGAGTCCAGTGCCATTGGCCACTGATACGAAGTAGCTCGGGTTACCCTCGGTTGCAGGGTATTCCGTATACTCCGAGTCAGAACCATCGATCTGCTGTTCGATATCTTGGACCAGCCTTTTCGTATCGCCGAAACCCATTGGCTCCCCGGTACCGCGGGAGACAAACATCTTCAGACCTTTGGCGCACTTGACGGTCGAGTTCTGGGCGGATACGACAGCCGCGGCGAGGAGCCCTGCGGCCGTTATAGTGGTGGGGCTATACATCATGCTGGGCCAATGTTTGGGGATGTCGGAGGGTTTCAGAGGATAAATTAGGATGGGAATTCAGGACTGAGCGATGTTCTGTGAAGCCAGAACTTGAAATTACCTGAACTTGAACCCTTCATATACTGCCTGCCTATGGCACTTCAACGCTATGATGTCAATGGATATCCATCAAGCGCTCGATTTGGCCATTTACAGATAGGCTCAGCCCCAAAGCTGCCAAGCCGTTTCGTGCTGTGCGGCGTGCATAAGGAATAGGTTGGTTGTCAGCCCTCATATCCGTTTTAGGAATCATGCTGCGCCGGCGGAGCCAAGTCAACGTGTTGTAGACTGCGCTGATTGATCAGGTCGAGCATAGGAATTGAGGGTCAAAAGAGGCTTTTCTTTTTGTTTACAAAGCAAAGTGAGTCGGAGGCCCTCGGCCGTAATGAATCAAGAACCTCTATTCGCTGTCTGGAGTGTTGGCACCAAGAGCCTACTAGGTAATTAAACAATGACGCTTTAAGCTCTTGTCAGACACGCGTCAGTCTTATTGCATGAGGTTCATAGTTTTATTTGATGCACTTTTCGCTCTTCATTCCTATTCCTTGTGTTCAGGTTCATCAACTTGTCTGGTCTATTTACAAAACTCTGCCGCGATACTCGTCAGCCCCTCCGTCACCTTTTTTATCGAACTCACCTCCACCGATTCTTCCTTCGAGTGCAGGCCCTCGCCCTTTGGCCCCCACAGCAAAGATACGATACCCTCTTGGGCCAGCAGAGCACAGTTAGTCCAGTACGGCGTGCCAGTCACAGTAGCCGGTTTGTCGAGGACCTTACCTGTCACGTCTGCTACGAGCTTCGTGAAAGAGTGATCCAGAGGAGTCAGCTGAGCAGGACGGCTAAACAATATCTTTAGGTCCTCTTTGAAGTTCGGAACCTCCTTCGCAACCTTTGCAATCAACTCTTTGATCTCTCGCTCAACAACCTCGGGGGTTTCACCCTGCACGGTCCGGCGTTCCATGACGATGGTGCAAAGCGCAGGATACGACGACACTTCTTCGCCGCCTGAGATGAGACAGGCATAGATCGTCCCCGTTCCGAGGGTCAGATCAGCCGGACCCTCTTGCAGGCCTTTTGCGTATCGGCCCAACTCTACAAGAAAGTGCCCTGCGTTGACGATGGCATCAATGCCCAGATCAGCTCGCGAACCGTGGGCAGCAAGGCCATGGACCTTGAGTTCTAGGTTGCAGTAGCCCTTGTGCGCGTGGAAGATATCGAGGTCTGTGTGCTCCGAGACGATGGCCCCATCGGCACGCCAACCTGCCCGCAGCACGTCTTCGGTCCCGATGCTCTCACCCTCCTCATCCGCAACGCCAGCGAAGATAACATCCCCGCGGAGACCGAGCTTCTTCGCATTCGCAAGTGCAACCATGCCAGCTGCAAGCCCGCTCTTCATATCAGCCGATCCACGACCATAGAGGCGACCGTCAGTAATCTTGCCGCTCAGAGGGTCGCCATCATAACCCATCAAAGCGACGGTATCGATGTGCCCATTCAACATCAAACTCTTCCCGCCGCCAGAGCCACGTGCAACACCAACTACAGATGCACGGCCTTCGATATGTTCGATCCAATGGGTCTCAAGATCGCGGTGTTCCAACCAAGCGGTAATGTACCGGGCGATGTCGGTTTCTCCTGGACCAGGAACAGAGCCAAGGTCAGGGCTTGCTGAGTTGATCTGGACAAGAGTTTGGGTAAGGGCAACAGGGTCATCGCCAGCGACACTGTGAGGGATATCATAGTCCCTGTTGCGCTCCGTGCAGAAAAGAACAACGACGGACTTGTCATTCAGGCCGAGAATTTTCTTGTCGGAAGGCGTGAGCCGTCGAAGGGCAGCCAGCGTCGCAGCACCACAAGGTCCGGCATCGATACCCTCCGATTGAAGATAAAGAGCGGCTTCATGGGCCTCAAAATCTGACACGGTGAGACTTGCATCTACACCATCCTTCAAAAGGTTCCACGCGTTTGTAGACGGAGCTCCACAGTTGAGTCCAGCCATGATGGTTCCAGTCGTTGAGATTTCGGTGAACTCTCCGCGCTGAAGGCTCTTCCACAGGCAGGCGGCCGTGTCAGGTTCGACGGTCAAGGTTGAAGTAGAGCTACCCTGTTTCTTGAAGTGAGAGACAACGGCCTGGGCGAAGGAGCCGACACCCACGGGAGCGACGACGAGGTCAGCGCTGGACGACCCCAGTTGCTTGTCAACCTCACGCATCATAGTCAGATACCCTTCAACGATCCACTAGAGGCAACGTCAGAATTCCGATCTTTTTACGCCAGAGGGAAGAAGTGGGAGCTGACCTGAGGGACAGTTTGATAATCACCGAAAGCGTGGTCCTGTACCAAGATGCCATTCTCGTGCCTGGAGGCGGCTTCGACTTCCAAGGCGGCATTCTCGTACTTTCCCTTTGAAATAACAACAGTAGCACCTTCGGACTGGATCAGCTTGACAGTAGAGGGATGCATGGATGCCGGGACATGAATCTCGGCCGACATGTTAAAGAGAGCGCCCATCCGCGCCACCGCACGTCCATGATTCCCCTCGGTCGCAGCATACAGCGTCAGTTGACGCGATTGCGTAGCCTTTTGAACTGTCACGATATCCGAGTCGAGGGGCAGCCCTAGCTTGTCTGCGATTGAACGGAACGAACCCCATGAAGCACCGAGGATCTTGAAAGCGGGCAGACCGAAGCGGTTGGTCTCGTCCTTGATGCGAACAGCGCCTACACCAATCTCTTTTGCGACGTTCTCGAGGTTGACCAGAGGTGTTGGTTCATAGCTGGGGAGGCTTTGGTGGAAGCGATCAATGACGTCTGGGGAAGAGGGAGCGGGGGACGTCCATGATCTGGCTTTGGGGTTGAAATACACAGAGCGTCGAGCTGTGGACATGTTGAATATGCAATTCAGAGGTATCAAGCGGCAGGGAAAGTGACGGAGGGTGGCAGTATGAGCGAGCTGGCGTCAACTGTGGCGTAGATGTTGAATCCTTGACTCGATTATTCCAAGTAAAACCATTTCCTCGGGGGCTGGAGAATGTTTCCGAGGTATTTATATACATTCTCGATCAAGGAGGGGGCGGCATATGCACGTTGAGTTGACATTGGCGATGCGCCCTTAGAGTACATTGCCTGTTAACGTTACCACTTCGTCTATTCGAAAATAAACAGTACAAAGATTTATGGTGCGTTATCGGCGAGTGTTCTCGTCACACTAGCCCGATTACCAGCGCCGCGGTGACTAAGAACTAAGCCCAAAATCGCAGTGACGGTATCGCCAACCAAACTCCACTCTAACATCCTCACATGCTTCTTCAATCTTGGTCGCAAATCGAGGCACCTGCTACCTTACTGTGACTCAGACCCAGATTCAGGCCGATGCAGCCATGGAGCTTTCCTTGGACGACATTTTGTTCTCAGGTGGCGATGACGCGGGACTGGCTGTTCCTTTCGACCAAGTGCATCACGTTTACAGTCCATTAAACTCACTCGCGGGCAGAGCGAACAATCATGCCAGTGGCCTTTCTCAAATCGATTGGAACGCTGATTTCCAGCAATTGAAAGCTGTGACCGAAACACCCGCTGATGAATTGCAGAAGGACTTTTCATTTCTCGACCAACCCTCCAGCGACTGGGGTGTACCAGCACCTCTCTTCATGCCGACGAACAATGACCCCATAAAGACCCCGTTGACGACCATTGATGACTTCTTCCTCAAGAATGGCGCATCTCGACCTTCAGCGCCTTGCACAAACTGTCGTCGTCGGCGTCTCCAATGTCTCATCCTGAACACCACCTCGGACAATCCTAACCCTACCAAATCCTGCTCTAGCTGCGTCGCGCTCTTCCGAGAATGCAGCCTCTCAGGACGTCAGAAAAGAGAGCCTTCGGCCTTTGAGACCTCGGAACCCGTAATTGGCCACTTGCACGGAGTCAGTGAGCACAGCATTCTTGGCGTACCCGAAACTGTCAAGGAAGGCCAGCCGCACGCTCAAGAACTGTCGATTGCAGCACTATCGGAAAAGAGAGTAAATACTCGATCAGTACGAAAAACGCGCGTGTTGAGAAACTGGTTCATCTGCCATCCCGATCACCCGTACCCATCGGAAGAGGAAAAGGTGGCCCTGGCCCAACAGTCTGGGTTGAGCCGTAGTCAAGTTGTCAACTGGTTCGCCAACACCAGACGACGACATCGATTATCATCAGGGTATTCTACATTTCCAGGTCAAGGACGCCAAGGATTTGCGCCGGGATCTCCCATGCCGCACCACATGCGCAAGAACATGTCCCCTTTGGATCGATGGCGCAGTTCTCCGCCTGAGGAGGAAGCGGTTTCGGAATCCGCTATTCAGAACGCCCTCGCTGCGCAATCCAGCGCCCATAGCTCGCTTGACAGTCACGACCTGGGAATCTTGGACGGGCCTGCTTCGTCTGCGAGCAACGACTCCTTGTGGCAGTCTGCTTTCCATGACGCTTCATCAAACTCGGCATCCTCATGCTACTCGTTTCGCTCTCGCGAAAACACTTTCTTTTCTCACTCAGCAAACAGCTCGGCGGGAGAAGGCCCTCTAACTTCGAGACCTACGTCCTCGAGGTCAAGGAACAAGAAGGAATTCGTGGCTTTCCAGTGTACATTCTGTCGACAAAGTTTCAAAAAGAAGTACGATTGGGTTCGACACGAGAGGTCCATTCACCTCCCCGGTCTTGACTCGTGGATCTGCTCACTCCCAGTCCCGGCAGATCAGTCATTCCTGGTCTGGCGCGTGAGCGAGACTAGTCCGCAGTGTCTCTTCTGCGGACAAGACTCGCCAAGCGAAGAGCACATCCAAGCCCACGAGTTCGATAGCTGCGCCGAAAGACCTGTCACAGAGCGCAGGTTCACCCGCAAAGACCATCTCTGGCAGCACCTATACAAGTTCCATGGCTGTCGAAGGTGGGGCGGGTGGAAGGCAGATTTGAGTCTGCTGCAGCACCGACAAGATGCGATCCGGAGCAAGTGTGGGTTCTGCCAAGTCATGATGGAGAGTTGGGAGGAACGGGCGGTTCATCTAGCGGCGCACTTTAAATCGGGGTTGACGATGGAGCATTGGGTTGGAGAATCGGGGATTCATGATCCAGGAGACATGGATATGGAATGATGGTAGGCGTTCCCTAAGGGAAACAGCATATTGGCTTGTATTAGACATTGAAACGAGGACATGACGACAAGCCGATGCACATGTCAAAGACCCTGCATGACTGGACACGTGCGGGCCCTGCGCGGTTCAAGCTGTGCAGCCCTCTACCGGCACTGCATGTTTGGCTATTCGGCTTAACAGGCCTCGTTCGACCTAAAGATACAAACACATCGAGAAGCAAACGAGACTTGGAGAACAGTCTATTTCGTCAACTCGTGAACAGCCCAGCTGAAAACCGATAACTCCCAGAAACAAGTGCCAACATCCCTGTCCACGTCGGACATGTGAATCCGGAGTTCGGCTTGCAACCCTGGTCAACTGACCTGTCAACCTCAGCCATCCATGTCCCCGAACCGCCGTCTCTGGGTGAGAATCCTGTTGCGTCCACGGGGCCGCTACCTCTTTGGCTGGATTGGGGACGTCGCACCGGATACTACGTACGTATTGCGGGGTTATTTATGGCGTCTGGCTTTTCTCTTTTGTCCTGTGCTTTTCCACTTTCACTTCCCTCGGCATTCTTTCTTTTCCTTTCCTTCTCTTTTCTTCTTGATTGTTTTGTTTGTTCAGGCTCGTCTCTCGCTCCCACTTCAACTCGGTCCGTTCCACACCAGACTGCTCTTCTTTATCCAGCAACACTCGATCGCAACCAGCCACCATGTTGATCACGCGCGCCCTCTCCATCACCAACTTCTTCGTCGCCACCTCGGCACTCAGCTTCCAGGTCGGCGTGCTGTACCCGTGGCACAAGCAGCTGGACGAGGACTTTGAGGCGCTCAAGAAGGAGCACCTTCGGGTGCTGCACATGATTGAGGGCAAGGCTGAAAAGGTTAAGGAGGACCCCGTCTTTGTCGAGGAGAGCAGCCGGAGCATCCGCAGCTTGCTGGTCCACCTGGGCGCCTGGAAGGCCTGAGGGGGTATTCCTGTGAGCGCCGACCTCGGCCATGACCATCAGCATCCTTCGGAGGCAGCCAACAACATAAACAATAACTACGTCACCTCGACACTTTCGCGATCGATGGAAATACCCAGCAGCGACAACTAGAGCCTCGGATCGTTCACTCGTGTTTTTTTTTGTACCTTTGCGCGACGACACAATCACCTTCTTCCTCGTCCGGAGTTTCTCGGCGTTTTTGCTCTCGGCCCCACTCGGGCCGACCAAGGTCAGGTCTCGATCCGGGTTATCACGTGAACCCCCGAGCGCTCTCGCACGGTTTCTCCCGACGGACCATCATCACCGGCCTCCAGAACGGATACGAGGAACATTTTTTTTCATGACATGGAGGCCTGCATCTTTTCATTGTTCTGTTAGACAGCCTAGACATCAAGTTGTGTTTCTGCTAGAATGACATTGTTTCAGATAATTGCTCCCCTCAGTACGTGCGTGCCTGGGTCCGCTCTGCCTCGTGCTGTCGTCTCCGTTCGTTTACGTCGCCTCTACCATGCATTTAGCGCTCAGAGCATGGTTCACCCAGCGGCCGTGTTACACCGCCAGTCATGGTCTATCTACTGCTCCGCCTTGACGTGCATCGGATTATTGTAAGAACCCAGCACCGACTGGCCCGACGTGCCCGTCATGGCAACAAGGATGGTGCCGCCCGGAGTTGTCTCTACCTGGAAGGGCGAGTTATACATCTGCGAGATCCTGACATGAACAGGCTCGTCGCCTCCCGCAATGTTTCCGAGGTTGGTGTTGATGCGCAGTAGGAGAACAAGGATGCCGAAGAGGGCGCCTGTCGCGGCGAGCTTGACGAGGAGGTCGAAGAAGGCGATGACCTTGTTGAAGCTGGAGCTTTTTTCGACCATGGCGGGCGTGGTTGAGGCGGGCTGCGGAGGTTGGTGGTGCGCGAGTGTCGGGTTGGCGCCTGGGATGGGGGACTTTTCAGCCATGAATTACACGGTGGGCTTGAGTCAAGGGGCTTGAGTCGTGAGTCGATTCAGGTGTGTTGCGCGTAGTGTGGTGGTGTTGGTGATGGTGTTGGTGATGGGGCTATAAACAGACACCTGAAGCATAGACGAAATACCCAAAACCAGGCACAGAAGAGATCAAAAAGACCAAAACAAGAAGATCATCAAGATGGATCAAATGCTGGGGTAAACTGGACCTAAATAGTGAGCCGAGGAATAGACACTCCTCCTCGCAAGGCTGAAGATCCGACCCAGGGTTTCAATTTAGCTCATCAACTCATCAATTAGAGGGGCACGCGATGCATGTTGGCGCGCTGTGGCTGACACATGGATTAGATGCGACACTATCACCTCGTCAAACGACTTCTGGCGCCAACAGCATGGCAAGGACCATCTGGCTGTTATCACAATAACGGCTCGGCGCTCCATTCCACCGGCTTGCATGAAACCGTCTGTGATCTTCGCGGAGCTGAACGAGACCCCTGTCGAATTACATGCAGCCTGTGCATCATAGACTCGCAAAATCGAGTTAGGCACTCGACGGGCTGCGGCGGATTTGCCAAGAACAGTTAGACGTTGTCTTGATAGAGGTTGCTATCTACAAGTCAAATTGGACAATCGCCCTCCACACGTTGATGAAACCGCCACAATCATTCCCCCATACCTATTCCCGTTCACCGTTGGTGCTGTCAAATAGCGACGCTCATTCTTCAGGAACATAGTGTCGGCAACGGCACTTCCTGCAACGTATCAGGTAGTTTGGCTGGTCGTCGCTCCCCTCATTTTCGATCCAGCAACCGAATTTCCCATTGCAATTGCGGCATTTCTTTGTCTCCTCAAGTGTCTTGATGCAGTTTTTCGACCCTTCCGAGAGAGTGGTCGTAGTCCTCAACTCCTCCTCATAAAGCTCCATGTATCCGTCTCGCCTGGATGTGATGTGTAGTAACTGCTGGTGCTGCTCATTCAGGGACTGCTTCAGCGAGCCGCGCTCAGCGACCAACTTTTCTGCTTTTTTCCTTTCAATTTTGCAAGCCTTCTCCATTTGGTCTCGCTTGGACACAGCTGCCATTTTCTCGGAATACTCGGCATCAAGCTCTCGCTGGAAATTCTCCTGCTTAGTAGCTAGTGCTGTCGCTTTCCTCCTTTCTCGTTCGTGGCTCTCATAGAATTGGTCGCGCTCAGTGGAGAGTGTCGCAACCTGATGACTTAACCAGTCAAGTTCACCTTGAACACCGGACAACTTCTCCTGCTTCCCTGAAAGCTGCTTCGACTCGTGAGTCCTCTTCTCCGTCAGCTGATCCTCACTTGCTCGCAGCTTTGCAGCAGTCTTCTTGAGGAGGTCGGACCCAAACTTGTCCAGAGTGCTGACTTTGACGAAATCAGAGACATTCATCAAGACATGAATGTGCTCGAGAGCGAAAGAAGAGATCAGTTCGTGAAGCTTCTCATCCTCGCTCGACTTATAGGCAGCGACAGCCACGTCTGGAAAGAGTGTATTGGGGAAGCTATCGCGCAGAATCGTCTCGATGTACGTGATAGCACGCTCGCAGAGTTTCGGGAGTTGGTAGTAGTTGCCAACCGCATTCACCTCGATGTGGCTGAGCAGGTCGTCACGGATGATGTCTTCGGGCAGGGGCCCATTCATGGGTTCAGATGTAGCCTTGAGCTTCTCGTCACTGTGGACTACTTCTGGTCAGAATCGCACTTCCTCAAGGGGCAGGGAATGGAAGATGAACCAACCACTTGGAGATGGACTGGGGGGGAGTGTCCAGTCATCTGCACCTAGCTTGGGGAGCTTGTTTTTGTTGATGCCATAGTCTTCTCGATAGATAAACTCTACCATGCACTGAATCGTGGACACATCAAAGTCGGCGACGTATATGATGTTGTCGGATGATTTCTGAACTCGATGTTAGACTCATACTTGCACCGCATCAGAGGGCCGACCGAGTTCGTCTGACCGGCGTACCTTTAAAGCCGCAGCGATGACGGGTGACTGGGCACAAACGACAAGCTTGTGTAGCTGGAAATGTATCCCCTGACACTCAAGCTTGAAGTCGCTGAACTCGCCTGTCTGGAGAATGTTGGCGAGCAATGCGGGATTCACGGTGGGAGTAGCCATCTTCATCCGGGATGATGGGGCGGAGTGTGTGAGTCGACTGGAGGAGCCGCGCCTGAAAGAGCGCTGCTCCGTGACGAGGTGAAATCAAGGGGAAGGTCGGCGGTGGAGGAAAGAAGGAGATGACACGAAGAAGCGCGATGATGAAGAGTAACGGCGTGGAGGGAAGAGAAGAATACGCGTGCCCCTGGTTAGGGAGCTGGAAATCGCGTTTTGGCCGCCTGTCAGCTGCTGGCACTGGCAACCTCATCGGCTGCCTAAGGCCTTAGGATCGAGGATGTGAGGTCACTGAAGGAGAAGTGCCCTAGGACTGTCAAGGGCAAACACTAGGTCGCCAGAAGTTGCTTCTTGGACGTGAGAGTGAGCTGGTTCACTGACGCCCAAATGCAAGGAGGACAAGAGGATCGTAAATGGCATGATGGCAGGCGACGGAACTGAACATATCTTACAGAACAAGATACATGTCCAACGCCCTACACAATTTCCACTACTGGATGGCAGCCATTACTATTATCAAGCCTTATGAGTTAGACTAGGTAGCAATAACTCAAAGCTGTTGGACGTCGGAAATAAGCTCGGGAGTTGCCGGTGCACTAGTTTCGTAAGGCGTGGGTGACAAGGCAAAATGACATGTTGTGTGGGGGCGGCCCCAATGCTGAGCCATCTTCAACACTTCAACAACCTCGTCAAGACGTCATTGTGATCAATTGAGACTTGTCTAGCAACAGCTGATAATAACGCTCTTACAAGCCCTATCCTACCCGAAACAACAGTATGACCAAGACAGTTGGAATCCCTGGCGCCGATCCCGGCGACGGGACACTCTCCCTGATGCCGGACACGGATCCAGCACCAGAAACCATGAAAGATATCGACGCCTTAGCTTTTGCTTCCAGTGAGCCCTATTCTATCGACTTCGACTCGGCTTTGCATCGAAACCCTCTCAGTCACCAGGATCTCTTTAGCTCCAGCATTGACGACTTGTGGCCAGCGTCTCTTGCTCAGAATCCCTCCGATGCGAACGCCACTGACATTAATAATTACCAACCCATGCATGATGGTTCATCAGAGGGCCTCTACGCTTCCGTTGCGCCCGCTGGAAACTCAACACAAGACGGCTTCGATCTCCTGAGCGAAGGGTATACTGATATCATCAGCAATGACTTTACTCTACCAGCTGCAAATTCGAGTTCGAGTACCGCCGCCGCTGAGGCTGTCACATCTCCAAAACTTTCATCGCTTCCGCCAAAAATCGGCCACAGGTTTACTCGCGATTCAGCACGAGTACTGAAGCGATGGTTCTCGACCCACAGCGAGCATCCATACCCAAGCGAGGAGGAGAAGACCATGCTTCAACTCACGACTGGTTTGAGTCGAACACAAATCGCCAACTGGCTAGCAAATGCTCGAAGACGTCGAACGGTTGATGCGGACATACGTGCGCCAGTACCCAAAGCCGGCAGAAGTCGGTCTGGTTCCGCCCATACTCCAAGACGAGCTGGGACTCCAATCCCTCGAAGCGCAACATCGTATCAAAACATGGACCCCCTGCAGCGATGGGTCGACTCACCCCCAGAGAATGAGCCTGCTGCTGCCTCTGCTATTGCACGTGCCGTCGCCTCCAGAGACACAATGCCTTCGTGTGAGTCAAAAGTAGCCACATATCTGGATAACCGATCTAACTTTCAATCTAGTAAGTCGGAGAAAATCAGGCTCTGGCGATGAAGGCCCAGGCCGCCCACGTCGTCACGAATCCTCGGCGAGCAGCTTTGCTACCTCAAGTGGCGGTTCTACTGACTCACGTTCCTCGAGAGGCTCAAGAAGCGCTTCGTCATCCCTTAGCCGTGGCCGTTCGTTTCGCATAAGGCGCACCAAGAAGACATCTCTGGCTACTCCTCGACATGCCTTCCAGTGCACCTTTTGCACCGAGACCTTCCGAACAAAGTACGACTGGCAGCGACACGAAAACTCACTTCACTTGCCACTCGAGAGATGGGTTTGTTCGCCCAACGGACCTTCTGCGGTCAAGCCGGAGAACGGGCAGACATACTGTGTGTTTTGTGGCGAAATAGATCCTAGTGAAACGCACCTCACTACCCACAATCCTGCAGCTTGTCAGGAGCGGTCTTTTAGTAGGAAAGACCATCTCAAACAGCATTTGAGACTTGTTCACGGAGCTGGGCTAATCGATCTTTCCATGAAGCTATGGAAGGCTGAAAAATCAGAGATACGATCCCGGTGCGGCTTCTGCAAGGCGTCCTTACATACTTGGCCCGATCGAGTGGACCATCTAGCAAACCACTTCAAAATGGGCTGCATCATGGTAGATTGGTCAGGCGACTGGGGCTTCGAGAAATCTATCCTCGAGACTCTTGAGAACGCAATACAACCGTGTAAGCGTCGCTCTGATATTAATAGTGAAGTGTCACTGATCATCGAATGGCAGATCTAATTGACTTTGAACGCGGCACTCCGTTCCCCTTTGTAGCCAGCGGAAACCCGCCAGATTCTCCCCGGAGCGCTTACGAGTTGATTACTCTGGAATTGGCATACTTCATTCAGAATCACTACGATACAACTGGAGAAATGCCGAATAACAGAAGGCTGCAGCTCGAAGCTTGTCGTGTCATCTTTGCGTCTGAGGTCATGTTTCCAGAGCAGAAGCCAGAATCGAATATCGGGGTCTCGTGGCTCAGAGACCTAATCCTCTCTTCGAACGAGATCGCACAACAAGCCCGGTTCGGCCCTATACGCTCCCGTGCCGAGAGCAGATTGTCTACAATGAAGATCAAAGGCAAGAATACCCTGTTCGAGGCTTGTCCGCTCGAGTCTCACTTGAATTCTTTTGTACACGCTTGGCGGGCGACCGGGGCACTGGTGGTACAAGATCACGAGTTGCAGAAAGAAGCTTGCAGAATTATTACACTTATGGAGGGCGAACTAGGAACAACACCCGATTTCGTGGCGAATTGGCTGGTCACTTTGATCAGCAAGTCGACGGATTGGCTTCTCGACTTCCGGCGACGTGCAAGCATGAGTTCGAATCAGGACTCTTGGGATGGCCTTGCTCAGAGTCAGCAGGACCTCTTTACGCCTTGGTTAGAAAGCCGGAACGACCTGCAGCTGGAAGACTGCTTTCTAGCTGAGCCAGAACCCCCAAGCTGGAGAAGCACAATGCCTTTGGAGCTGGGCGGTGGCCTTACCGGCATGGGACAGAGTGAAAATGATGAAGAGCCCGTCGATCAAAGCCCATCCTCCAATCTCATTGAGCCTTGGTTGATCAACAACTCAGACGGGACAGCAAATCCAACGGCACAACTTCCGACATCATTGAAAGGCGTTCACTCACCCATGTCAGGGGTTCCCTCCGGTGAATGGGCTGTACCCCCAGGCTCTCGTGGAAGTCCCAGTACCCCGGAAACCGGGCCAAGTGAAGGGGATGCTAATCTTAGGCCTGCCTGGTTGAAGGCCGGAATCTTTATCTTAAACGACTCCAACCATCACAAATGGTTGGATATTGAGCTGAAGAGATGGGTGACTGCAACAATGTCACCCAATAACCCGAACTGCCACGTTCCTTCAGACGAGGAGCTTAGACATCAATCCCGCTGCCTTTTATTCAATGAGTGAGTACCCCATCACTGGCTTCTTTATATCTAACGGAACTGCTCACATAGACTAGCGATGACCCTTGGAATCAAACTGCAGCGGATAATGCTCAGTGGTTGGAGAACTTCAAGCGTGGCGTGGGCATTCTCTGACCTAGAGAAGTAGAGCTGGGAATTGGGGCGTGGGGCATCGATGAGAAGCCCTATATGTACGACAATTATCATTTACTTATAGACCAGGACCTCGGACTATCGTTTCGAAAGATGTAGAGAATACGTTCAATTCTATTCACTACCCTCATCGGCATCACAGGCCACTATAGTCGCTCTTCACTTGCTCTCCAGGTGAAATCTACCCATCCTCTATACATCCTTCTGGGCGGTGCGAGCTAGCCTAGTCTGTTGTAGAGGGCTTACCTACCTCTCCAGCCAGTTCTCTCGCCTTTCCGAGCGAACCATGGACCAGACCGGTAAGACCCCACGTATCCCAAGCTACCACAATTGCTCGATTACCCTGCTCTATCATGGCGGGGATCATCTCAGGGCTCGCCGCAGCACTAGTATTGGATCTTGTGAGCAATAGCGATAAGTTTGACGGAATGAAACTCACCCAACCATGGGCACACTATTCTTGCGACCAGCTGCCGCAACCGTTTCAAGGGCAACGAGGATATCAGGGTGAGGTGTACCGAACTTCATTGGCAATCCTGCATCCGCTGAGAAATCGCCTGGTCCGAACAGAATGGCCGACACTCCCTCGACTGCGGTGATCTCCTCGGCGTTTTGAACGCCTTTGACGCTCTCAATTTGCGGAATCACAGCAATATGGCGATTGGCAGTTTTCATGGTGTATTCGTCGTCCTCATACAGTGAAGTGTTGGAGATACCGGGGGTAAAGACCCATGGACTGAACGAGCGTCGACCAATTGGCGCTGCCAGGTTTTAGTATCAGCTGCCGAGAAAGCTTCATGTCTCGCTTGGAGGTAGCCACTCACGGTAGTTGATCTTCTTGACCATTCGCTCCACCTCTTCTGCGCTCTCGATACAGGGGAAGATAATGGCGGATGCTCCTGCATCTAGTGCCGTGGACAAACTGACCTCGTCGTGTTTTGGGACTCGGACGACGACCATGGTCTTTCCTTCAGAGTGATACTGTGCGGCTTGGATAGCGCTGTGTACTAGGTCAGAAAAAAGGCTGCAAATATCAAATGTCTATGCTGCATACTCGTGAATGGTGAGCCGATCCCACATGGCGTGTTCGAGATCCATCCAGACAAAATCGGGCTTTGTGGAGGCGATAAGCTGCACTTGAGTGTTAACAGGTGGGATCGTAGTTTTCAGTCAGCGTTTACACGGTACCTTGGTCACAAAAGGGCTTGGGATGCCATGAGCAACGCCGAATAATGTCTTTGTGGGATCTTCCATGGACTGCTTTAAAGCCCCCTTGAAATTCCCTGGGAAGGACAGGAGGGCCGAGCGCCATGGTGCTTGGACATGCAGGTCCGGCTGATCAAGATATCCTTTATCGGCCATATTCGAATAGCTTGAACGTGAGATAGACGAGATGGGGAAGTTGGCTTGGACAGACTGTGTGGTACATCGTACATGGGACGGGCATCCTGCGGTTGATATATATGTGTGTGATGCTAACCCTAGGATTCTTGGAATCTGCCTGGGATATCCTGTTGCTGATGACCTGCCTTACGTCCATTGCTTATCTCGATCACCTCGCTTACCTCGCTTACGAGGCTGACGCTTACCTCAGTGTGACAGGGCGCGATGCTTTTCTTCATCTGGAAGCTCAGGCATGCCGGAAAGGGACATAAGAGTCTATGCCACGGACAACTCGGGCCTAACGTTGCTCCATAGTCCGAGTACCTACCGAGTTTGCAGAATGGAATGCGGGGATGATGTAACTTGCTGACAGAGGATGACCGCATGCAAAGACATGTGTTCAGCAAGTCTTCAAGCACGGCAAACTTCAGTCCCTCGACTTGTCAACCCGTCTACAGGATCAGGATGCAGAGGTTAGCTTCCGCTTTAGCGGGAGATATTGTGACTATGGTGGCGTTGGTCTCCGCAGGCAAAGTCTAGTAAGAAATAACAAGAAGCACAATGATGGTGATATTGACTGTAGAATCCAGTGTCGCGATCAATGCCCTTTGAGACAGTCGGCAGCTGTCAAGTTTAACCTACCCATAAGCTCTTTGACTCAGAGGGGAGGTAGTTACTGGGCGGAATCTGTCTAGCCGCGAAAGGATACCCGATGAGGGGTTGGCGAAAGTCACCAGACTATGACGATTTACTCTTAACATATCTGGGGAGATAGTTCATAAACTCTGTGCTTCAGTCTTTGCATTTCTTACCGAGTGACCTTGTTTCCCAATTATCACTTTGCCTTACAATATCTTGTCAGTATGACAGCCCCAGGCTCCAAGAACGTGGTTTTCGACGTGGTTGGCACATGTGTCTCCTACGACAAGCTGGTTGAAGCGCTCGACAACCGACTGGGCGATAAGCTGCGCGCCGAAGGTGTCAAGCCGAGCATGTTTGTCTACATGTGGATCGAGACCGCGGAGCGAGAGTATACCTATCTCAGCATCACGCACCGCTATATTTCCTTTGACGTCATCTTTGCCTCCCTCTTCTACCGCATGCTGTGGATGTCTGGGATCAAGGAACCTCGCCAGTTCGCCACCGACGCCGACGTTGAAAACATCACCCAAGGCTACATGCATCTCGAGGTCCGACCTGATGTCAACGAGTGCTTCGACAAGCTGCGCGCCGCCGGTTACACCGTCCGTGGTCTGACTGCTGGTAACTACGACAGAGTGCATGGCTACTTCACCAAGGCCGGCATTGACATGCCTAAGGAGCACCTTATGTCATGCGACTCGTTTGGTATTGGCAAGCCAGATTTGAAGGCATACGCCTCAACTTACGACGAGTTGAAGGGCGGAAGCGAGCTGTGGTTTGCGGCAGCGCATATGTGGGATGTATCCGCCGCAAAGCAAGTTGGGTAAGTCTCACTCTTGTCTTTGTATTGCAACTAGACATCAAGTTAGTATACTGATCGCATCGACTCTAGATTCAAGTCAGCGTATTGTTCAGTGTTGGAGAAGGAACCCTGCGTCGATATCTTTGGCGAGATGGATGTCATGTCCGATACCCTGTCGGAGATGGCGGATAAGATAATCCAGACATCTTCATCGTCGTAGATAAGTTCTCGACTTACTGGTGAATCTTCTGCTTCTTTTTTCTATGCAATATGTCGTAGCGCGAGACCTTGTTAGTTGCTTCAAGTTAGCCATGTAGGATTAACCACAAGTGAGAAGTCTTTAAATGTCAGCTAGCGAGCTGGCTCTGACTGGGTAAAAATACTTGAAATAATTCCCGCAGTCACACAGCCTAATGTCGCGTTTCGTGGCATCTAACGTCAGCCCACACACACCCAGATTCCTACTGCGCCATCCATCTGCGCAAAGAGTCACCAGATCCTTTCCGGTTCTTTCAACAATTGCCGTTCAGAGATGACGCTCCAGAACATTTGTTCGTTGCCTCTTTTGGATGAATACACGGGCAACCAGGTCTTGTCCCTCAGCGTCCAATCGGAGAACAACCATACCTCATCCCCCATCATCATCCATGAGCAGATTCGCCAGCTTCATACACGGACGCTCTCATGCACAATGGTCGTAGACATTTTGGATGAGAAGCAGCCACCACTAATAGCAGATAACACGAATTTCTTGAAGCTGTTTGATCGTCGTTTTGCTGATCAGCTGCGGCGAGACAACGGTATCGAGCCATGGACTAAGGCCATGGAGGAGGCCTACCTATAATCAGTTGAGAGCGGCACAATCTACCAATTTCTGCGAGACCTCCACCACGTACCAAACTTTCAAAGAGATACAGAGGAAGGCTGGGATGATGCTCAGAGTGAGGTCTTTCTGGCCGACCAACTTCTTGGTCTTTACAAGACCGAGGTTTGTGTATACAACGCACTGCGCCATTACCAGGGCCGCCTCATCCCCAACCTCCTTGCAGCCGTCGATCTGGACCTTAACCCAAAAGATGCAACCCTACGATCCAACGACCAGGACTTTGAACCTTTCAGAGTCAAGGGCATCCTGCTTCAATACATAGATGGGCCCAATATGTGGGGCATAGTCGATGACTTTCCCCGGTCAAGTTGGCAGGACATCGTTGATCAAGCCGTTGCGATCATCCACGTTCTAGGCGATCATAAGATCCTCAACAGAGATGTGCGCCCCGAGAATTTCCTGGTATCTACCGGGTCAAAGAGTGACGAGAAGGAGTATCGGGTATTTATGATTGACTTTGCACTCTGCAGGTTTCGTGGGCAGGATGAGTCGGACCTTGAGTGGGGACGGGCTAAGCATACCAAGGACGAGGAGGGGGCCATTGCGTTAAGAATGAAGAAGCTGTTGGAGAAGCATGGTTTCACGCTGCATTACGAGGACTCCCTGAGGTACTTGGAGTGGGCTGATACGGAGGATAAACCCTGCGAGGACGCTGTCAAGACGGAGTTGAGGCCTGGCGTAGTAGTCTACTCTCGGGCGCTGGCGAAGAATGCAGAGTAACCCGCCTAAACAGGGACATGTTAGACTATCAGGATCTCACAATAAGTGTCTCATACCGCAAGAAACCAGCTGCAACGCCCATCGATAGTCCGAATGGATTTACAAACGCTCCTTCGCAACAGCAATCCACAGCCCGTCACACTCAGCGTATTGAATGCCTCCCTCACCCTCAATCGTCGTTCGAACAATCATTTTCCGCCCGGAGAGCTCAGCCAGCGTTGCCGTGACGAGAACAATGTTTGGTGTCGGAAGTGGTTTCTTAAACTTTGTGTTCATGCCTGCCGTCACAAAGTTGACTTTGTCGAGGTCGACAAGATTTGTTGGCGCATTCCCATGCGAAATCTGATGTGCCTGAAGCTGGTAAACAAGATAGATGTAGCTGCCCATGGCCTCATCCATCAAGGCTCCGAGGAAACCTCCGTGTGCCGTGCCTTGAAAACCATTGACACCTGGTTGGAGGTCAAATAACAGGGTGGCCGAGTTCAGTAGCAGCCGAGATGGTTCCGACTTGGAGATGTCGGAGGTCGCTTGTGTCGCAGAAGGGCGCCGATAGAAGCCAATGCAAGCTGGAACTACATCTGTCCTGTCCAGTGTGTTTCTGAAGAGTTGGTCCTTCGAAAGAGATCGTCCAGTGGAGTCGGACGGGAAATAAGATGGAGGGCTGAACGGCACGACGTCCTGTGATTTTAACAAGGCGGCGCACCAGGGGATCGACTCGAAATGAAGTCTCGCACGCTCCAAGTAGTCGTTGGTGGGCAGTTCTGTCACTGGAGTCAGAGTTAGTGTGTGATGC
>JAAVUK010000334.1:0-31740 GCA_014899095.1 Fusarium buxicola
GGCTACGAGCTTAATAAAACCGCCAAACCTTGCATCAGGAACTCCCACCTCCCCGTCCGATCCCCCCCCCCCCCCCCTTTCTTCTCCTTAACTGGTGTTTGTACGAAGCTGGGCGAGGGACAGCAAGCTTTCATTGGATGAGCAGACCGCACCAGTTTGTCTATCTTACATTCCCAGTGGACGCTGCGCCGTGGATCGTTGGCGAAACAAGTTCCATCGTTCAGAGACGGCCGAGTCACCCCACCTTCCATCCATCCATCCCGACTCATCAACCATCAACCATGAGACCGCTAGCGTACCAGGGCCACGGGGTGCACTAGCGTCGAGCATCAAGGAGCTTTCCGACCCTGATGTTGACACTGGCTGTTACAGGTTACAGTACAGAGGGCTGCCTGACAGGAATGGGATGGATGGATTCCAGATTCTGGGCACTGCGACCTCTCACGCCCCCCCCCCTCCTGTCATGGTAGAAGACTGGAGTTGCGGCAAAGATTGGAACCACAACAGGCGGGCTGTGTTGCAACGCAGCACCTCGTCTTCATCAGTGATCTGAGACTCAGGACTGCTACATGCACTGGCTCACAGCAGTGCTTTGCTCATCTACTTGTCTGCATGTCTGAGATCGATATGAGGACAGTGCAAGACTGAGGAGCGGTCAGCTTCAACTGACAACACCAGGCAGGGGCCCAACAAGTCTGCGCGAGTATTGTCTGGTCTGGTCCAGTCCAGTCTGGTCGGAGTCCACTTGTATCAATCGGCGGACTGTACGGATATGTTGATCCCGTCTTCAACATCTGCAAGTGAGAGACGACGGTTGGACATGCATACATATAACAGAACCAACGAACGACACAGAAGCGCACAGCAGACACGGCGCATCATGACCGTCTATTATGGAGTGCTCCTGCGCATGTGAGCTTGACTGCCAACAACGGAGACAGGGATGAAGGCCCAACCAGCAACGACAGGGGCCACGTTGGAGGGTTTGCTAGCATCAATGTCAAACCGCCAGCGACGGTGAGAGCGAAGCTGATGGCGACGAGGTCAACAACGAGTGGCCGACGGTTGGCTTGGGTCGCGTGCAGCCAGCAGCAGGATTCAGGTGAGGAGGACCCTGGACCCTTGCTTGCCATGCCTCGTGTCGTTTCTTTGGGGATGTTTGTCCGCCTGTCAATCTGTCTTTCCGTCTGATCTGAATGGCTGTGGCCCGTCTTCTTTTGGTTCGATTGGCCCTTGTGCTGAACGACATTGGCCGAGTTATTGACAGGCACGTCCGTACTGGCCTCCAATCGCCTCGACAGCATGATGATTGCTCGCCTGTTCTGGTCCTCAGAACTGGTACTGGATAGCTTCACGCCCCCTAGTGCCGCCCATCTCCCTACGTACAGTACAGTACAGTACAGTACAGTACAGTACAGTACAGCATCTGGGCTGCCTACCTTACTACCTAGGTACGGAGTAGGTTGTAGCAAGCCAGGGGCCACCCTAGTCTTTTTCTATCCTCATCGATCCCACCCCATGTCCCTTGGCTCGTCTGGCTGGGTCGGATCCATTGCTTCAAGACACGAACCAGGCGCCATGCCCTGTGTCACTTTTCCCCGTGTCCCCTTTCATAAAATACATGGCACCAAATAAAACATCGCCAGGTACCCGACCGACCCCTCATCGTCAGCTGGCGATTTTCTTGCCTTCTTCTGCGACTTTTCGTCTCTCCTCACCCTCATCCTCATCCTCTTGGCCGTCCTTCTCCTCTCCATCTTCTCCGGGTCCTATCTTGTCGCCATCTCTCGCCGGGCTCGTACCTACAACTAGAGCTACAACTGTGTGTGACTGCTCACTGTCACTACTGCTTGCTACCGCCGACGCCGACGCCTCTCCGCCTCGTCACATTTGCTGTCGGCTGTTGGAATCTCTTCATTCGCTAATCCGCTGCCTGTGGCCCACGGTCTCGCATCCTACGCTGTTGGTTGGGCGCTTGAACTGTGCTGTACTGTACCTACGGGCCTCCTTGGTCCAACAGCGAGAAAAATACCTGGACGTTTATCGATTCACTTGCTCGACTTCTCTCACTCTACGCTTTCCCGCCTTGGTCCAGGGATCTTCATCTAGAGGTCCTCCAACAAACGGAGTACCGCTGAGACCCCGCGCTATCTGCAGTTGACGCAACTGGGAGCAAGCAACATTTGTTGGTTCCATTTTGGTGGTTGTCTGCTGCCCACCAACTGAATTAAGCCAAACACGCGAAACACGGGCCTGCCGAGCCAACAACCCACACCTGAAGCTCTTAAAACAAGTCGCCAGTCGACCGACCGACCGAACCACTCTGACGCCCCCTGGTCAGCAACAGGGAAAAAAGGAAGAGGCTAGACTAATAATTTGGTGTTTCTTGTGTTGCCTCTTTCTTTATCTTATTTTTAATCTTGCACTATTCAACCCTCCTCTTCCACAAAGAGGGGAATTAACGATCGCCATCGCTCTGCCACATCTCGTACAGAGCTGAACCGCCCGCTTTGAGCTTGGACCAGAACTAGAGCGCGCTGACGGACACTGGAAAACGAGCCCCAGCCGTCGAACCATCAACCAGACGCGGCCGCTTTGCTGGTTCGTGCTGAGCTATTCTATTCTCGCCAGCCTCCCGGTTCTGGACGCCCTTTTTCTGCTCCATCTCTCCCCGCGACGGACTCAAATCTCGAGCTGACTCGGCTGCGGTCGCTTCCATTCCTGTCTCGCGGCCTTCGCCGACCAATTCATTTTGCTCGCCAAGACAGGAAGCCTCCGACTCGCGAGACCCAGAAAAACCCAGCTATTCGGCTCACTCTGCCTCGCTGACTGGCTTCTCGCTCTCCTTGCAGGTCTCTCCTTGCACCCTACGAACTACGAACCACCTGTCGCCAAATCCCACAACCCTGCACTCGCTCTCTTCACCATGAGTGCTGCAATTGCAATGGCTCCCTCTCCCGCTCCTCACGAAAGGTCCTCTTACTCTGAGCTGCCTTCTGCCTCCGCGCCGGCCTCGGCCCTAGGAACCTCCCCATCTGTACAGCGGTCGACCGCCCCTTCGACATCGTATGCGACAGCTCAATTATCCACCAGCAGCAGCCCTAAAGCCGCTGGTCCTAGTGTCAAGTCATCACCTCCCGGCGCGTAAGTCTCAATTAATCCTCAATCGTCGGAATTGGTCCTGTGCTGACTTTCTGCTTGGTTGCAGTTCTCGAACGCCTGGCGCGCCTCCCAAAATCATCGTCAAGAAGGAGCCTGCATCTCCCAGCATGGCTAATACGCGACCCCGACCACGAAGACTCGACCTGTCCAAGAACACCCCCAAATCCAATCAGCCCGGCTCCGCGCGACCCATGACGGCTCGCGACGGCCTCGGTATTCAGGAAGTCGGCATTGCCTGCCTCTCTCCCGGCTTTGTCACCCAGGATCCCGTCATGAAGGAACAGCTCCAGCGAAGCATGTCGGTCAGGGAGCAGCAGCGACATATCATCGAAGCGAGACTGCACCAGCAGTCCGCCAAAGGGGATGGTCCTGACAAAGACCCTGTCTCTCAGTTTGCCGCCAAGACGCCTGGCATGTCAAGAAGAAACAGGATCCCTGCCGGTCTCTCTATCGTTGCCCCATCCCACGAGCAGTTCGCCAACGAGCGAGTTATCCAGTCTGCGCCTCTCGGCCACAGTTTCACCGGCCGGCAGTACCCTGCTCCTATGACCCGACATATCGCCAACCAGCCCTCTAATCTGTCCAGCACCTCGCACATCCACCATGTCCCTGCGAACCAGACCACCAACCGACTGCCTCCTATTAGTGACGTGTTTGGCCAGGGCCTATCAGCACACCCCGACAATGCTCCTCAGTCTCTCTACCCCAACGGCCCTAGCTCCAGAGGTCCTCTGACCTCTCCTGGACACCCCCCGCCGCCTCAGGCCCCGACGCCTGGTCGTGGCCGCGAATATCGCTCTGCCGAGGAGGCCCAGCAAGAACTTGCCGGTGGCCGACCGGAGCTTCTCCCCAAGCTAGTACATTATGGCGGACACCAGCCCCCTACTCCTCCGTCTCCTGCTCCTGGAAGCCGACCTGTCGAAACATCACGAAGTGCCAGCAAGCGGAGGACTCGAGCCGAGTATGAGGACGGCAGCCCGCCTCTTGGTTACGGCCCTGCTCCCACTCGCCGGGGTCCCTTTGGTGCCGGACGCGACAGTCCCGAGACTCAGCGAGCGAAGAAGGAGGAGTTCATTCGGTTATGTGAACGGGCCTGGGACCTATTCCACTCGTAAACCTTGCAGACGACAAACCAATAATTATTTGCACTTACACGAACTTGGGCTTTTCCTGGATCTACGTTTCAGCCTACCAGTTGAGGCGTCATTCTTGTTCATTAATTATTTCTACAACATTATTGCGCAGCTTGCCTCTGCATTTGGTTCAAAAAGAAGAGAGGCTCTGGCGGATCACGGAATGGGGGCGGGGGTTATCGAGTGGGATGTAATGTCTTGATCTAACGACGCTATGAGTATTGTGCGTCGATATTATGGGGAATCTTGGGAAGTTTGGGCTACCCAGACAGCCTCTACTCTATTCTTGGACCGGCAACAAGTTGATGCCGATGGGCTTGCTGGGCTGCCATCGCAGACAACCTCGCTTGCACCTGCTGTGGTCCGAGTTTCATATTATTTCTTGGGGTGCTCTCTGATGAGAGACTCACAACATAGGGAGGGAGGCAAAAGCGGATATTCAGTCGTTGCCTTTACCAAGGGTGTTACGAGAATCCAAGTGGGCGGGCGAGGGGACTGGTGTACTGTCGGGCCTCGGTATGAGGAAGCTGGACGGGCTGATTACATGGTTTTTGTATGCATAGTTATGTCCGTTCCGACCAAAGATGAGTCGGGGTTTATTGTTTTGGTTTTATGGCTTTCGATGATCTCGACTGACCTTGCATGGGGGCGAGTTTTGATGTATGGAGAAACTCGAATAGGATTTCCGCACCTCACTAAGGGACACTTACCATTGTATCATGTTATTGAACGAGACGCCTGCGAACATGATGGCTCTTTGCCCTACACATGATAGAGACTAACTGGTTGAGACCACCAGTTCTTCCATCATAGATTCGGCCCCTCCTCTGGCCAAACCATGCCTCCTCGTCCCTGACTGACTCTGTCGCCATCCATCCGAATAAACTTCTTGACCGAAACGCCGCGACTCAGTCCCGAAAGCCTCGGTCCCAAACTATCGGATTCGCGGCGGGGACTCACCGAGGTCTAGAACCCAGGTCTAGAACAAAGGCGTTTGTGCCCCCTCCCCTCTGGACTGGACTACGGCATGGAAAAAGCTTCACGACGGATTGGGAACTGCCTCGGTCAGTCTTTTTGGTTGGCGTTATGTCATTGTTTGCTTGAGAGCACACGGAGGAACACACGCTCAAGTAATCAGGATGCCCATGGATACCTTGATGTTGAGATCAACGTCTCGTCTATCTTGATTCGCTTCAAGTCTTTGGCGTGAACGACAGACGACTGCCTCAGAGTAAACACCTCAGAGTAGACAGACCACGGAATCTTTGAAAAATGAGATATTGGGAATCTCTCCATCCATGGCCACGCACAAGCGTTGACTCCAAACTTGGACTCTCTTCTTCCGTCCCCACTCCACACACATATCTTCCTCACTTAGCCTTCCTGCTGTGAACCTCTCTTTCTGAATCAGTATCCAGTCCCATTGTTCATGTTCATTTGTGTCTCTCTGTCCTGTCCTGTTCTGCCTTGCTTTAAAAAATGCAGCCTCTTTAACATGCATCTTGTCAACAGAGTGAACCTCCATATATCGCCGGCCCAATTCCCGGGCGTAACCAAATCCTGCCGCCGTTCTCATTCGTTTCAAGAACACTCATCCGAACCGGACATGATGCGCTCCAAAGGAAAAGGAAAATATGTCTGTTTACAAATGCGCCCAACACCAGTGCTCAGTATCAAATGACAAAGGAAATAGCCCAAACGATAGGTCATCGAATCGTCAGTCGAGCGGTGGCGCAATCATAAGCGTCAACCTGCCCATTCGTCCCAAGAGATATTGGTGTCTCTTCCACCTCGAGAGGCCCCTTGTGGATCAAGGCTTGTCCTTGCTTGATCAAGTGCTCAGGGCTCTCGAACCGCTCGAGGCTAGAGGTTGCTGAAGCCGTTCACAACGTTACAGACCCTCCTCGCCAGCCTTGCAAAGCTTGATCTCGCGTACCCATTCCGACTTAAGGACCTGAGCAGCCGTCAAGCGACGAGTCGGGTGAGGGTCAAGAACCGAGTAGATTACATTGCGACAACGAGCCTGTGGATCGTTATTACGTGTCACATCACGAGATGCAAAGGATTTCAACTTACCCGATGAAGCGACTCGATGGGGCCGTAGCCTTCCTCGTCTCGGCGACCTTCAAGGTAGCGAGCATAAAACTCGTCATCGTCTTTCTTGGCAAGTCGCCAGAGATGGCGGCCTGTGCGCATTGCCATGTAAATAACACCGCAAGCCCAGACGTCGACTGCTCTGGCATCGAACTCTTTGTCTGTGTATTCCTCAGGGGCAATGTAAGGAGCAGAACCGCACAGGCCAGAAACCATGTGTGCGTCAGTCTCCCAGGCCATGCGGAAACATTCACCGTTGCCGAAGTCCGTAATCTTGAGGGCGCCTCGAGTCGTCAGGAGGAGGTTCTCGGGCTTGAGGTCGCGATGAGCCACACCCATCTCGTGCAAGTACTCGACACCGCGCATCATCTGCTTGAAAAAGCAATCGGCTTCCTGAACTTCAAGCTTGCCACTAGAGAGGACGAGGGTGTACAGGTCACCTCCAGCGCAGAACTCCATGACCTCGCAGTAATCACCCTTGGCATCCTGGAGAAGATCAAGAGTGTGGATAACGTTGGGGTGTCGGAGGGACGATGATATGCAGAACTCGGCGGTGAGACGCTTGCTGTACTTCTTCTCAGTCTCCTCGGGTCTGCGTCGAAACTCCTTGACAGCAAAGAGCTTCTCGCCGCTACCGCCGAGCTTCTTGTGGGAAATTCGAACGATACCGAAAGCGCCACGTCCAACGACCTCTTGGCATTTACCGTACTTCTCGACCAGAGTCGATGTTGCGTTGGGTCCACCCTTCTTATCGCTGGCTTCATCTTTCTCCTCATTGAGCGTGTCCACCCAATTTGAGACGAGCGAGAGATCATGGTCAGCTGTCTCCTGTTTCTTGCCCAGGATCGCCCTCCACATATCCGACAGCTTCTCCTGACGTCGGCTGGATTTGAGATGGTGCTCATGACCGCCCTGGTATGCTGCATCGACGTCGAAACGTTGAGGCGGTTCCTTGCTGCTGGTCGTTTTCGTGGGCTTGGCAGAAGAGGTGGGTTTTTCGGTTGATTTGGTCGTGGGCTTGTCGCCACCCTTCTCGGTGGATGAGGTCTTTCCAGCAGGAGTGGAGGTGCCGTTCGTTGAAGAAGCCCTGGGACGGGTGGGAAGATCGATGGTCGAAGGGGCCGGGGTTGGAACTCGAGAAGTATCTTTGGAAGAAAACATGCGGGTGAGGCGATTCTTGACAGATGTCTTGTCGGTGGGCTTCAGGTAGGCGTCGGGAGGAGGTGCTCCGTTGGCGGGTGCTCCGTTGGTTGGCGCCCCGTTTTGCGGTGTTAAACCGGGGGATTTCTTGACGCCATCCTGAGACTTGATCGACGAGGGCTTCGAGCTCGATGCGGAGGGCGGTTTCGAGGAACCAGAAACAGTTGGCATTTTCGCAAAGTAGGAAGAGGAAGAACAACGATGTCTCGGGTATCGAGAATACAACTGAGGCAGAGAGATCACAGGGTGTTGTATTGGTAGAATATGCGGCGACTTCGTGCAACACCAAGCACGAGCACGAGCACGAGCGCAGCGCGGACAGGCGCGAGCACGACTCGAGGGAGTGCTGCGCAGCGGATCAGCCTAGAAACAGCGGGCTGTGACGGGCGCGCGAGCGTGCGACAATAAGCCAGGTGAGAAATGTCGCACGTAGAAGAGTTGAGTTTGCTAGAAAGGCGCAGCACAAGAAGATGAAGGAGCAAAAACAGGACAGTGCGGATCTGTAAGCTGTCTCTTGGGCCTGAATCTTGGAAGGAAGTGGAGATGAGGCGAAGCAAGGACGAGGCGGCGAGGCGGCGTTGAGAGCAGCTGGAGAGGTCCGGCGACTGTATGAGGTGGAGGAGGTGATGGTGGATAACCAGCAGTGGCGGATGTTGGCGGGATGGACAGCCCGAGGCAAAGGCGGGATATGGTCGGGCCACAGGTGATGGTCTGGATCATCAAAAACCAGAAAAGCAACGCGCAGAAATTCGCTGGCAGCTTCTCTGGCTCTTGACTGATGATGATGAGTGCCAAGGGGAAGCAGATGCAGGTCGCGAATATCGGCTTGCAGGGGCCGCGGCGGTGATGAGAGTACCTCAGCGACCAACTTATGGCAGAACCCCAAGTAACCGGACCAGAGAACTGGGAGTAACTGTAGGTGGGAGAGAGGACGTTCAGTGGCGCTGTAGAGACACGCCTACAGGCCGTAAGGTACCTATGGGCTCGGGCGCCCGTAGCTGGGGAACTCTGTTGGTACCACGAACAAGGATGGAGCGATCTGCTTGCCGTAACCGCGCCTGAATACCAAGAGATCTCGATGAATTAGAAGAGGAACAAAAGGAGGGAGAGGGAGACGAGCGGAATGGGAAGAGGTGAGGAGAGGTGAAGGGGGAGAAAGGGAAGCGGGAATTTAAGAAGAGGGCAAGAAAAAGTTGAATGAGGGCTTTGAATGTATAAGGTAAGGCTAAGCAAGATGGCAATAAGCTGTACGAAGTACGAGAGTACTTTGCTGGCTGCGATAATTAAGGTAAAATCGCAGGTACTGAGCCAGCCAAAGGTCGCTGGGTCGCTACCTTACCTAAGGTACGAGCTACCTACTGTGCTGCATTGGATCTCAATTGCTGGCGGAGCGAAATGAGAAATGGAGCGGGAGAAATGGAGAAGACGTGTGAGGGCGAGCGGGCGGGTAGGTACTAGGTAGGGTCAGGGTGGGGACCGGCAAAGTACTTTACAGTACATTTTCGGTGTATTGCTCATGGTTTACGGAGCAGCAAATGATGTTGACAGGGCTGTGCCGACATTACATTACATTACATTTGTAGGTAGTAGATACTCTTTTTCTTACCATTTATCATTCAATCTCTTTGCTGACCTGCTACCAGGGCTCCCTCCTGAGGAACAGAACCCTCTCGTTCCAGATTCCGCTGGTGGCTTTCTACCTCGACTGCGCAGCGAGCAAGGAGGGCTGGAGGCTGCGTTGGCGGTGGTCAGAAGGACAGCTACAGTACGTACTGCTGCTTTGACGATCCAAGCCGCCGTTTCGAAAACCTCCCTGGTCACTAGGTTATTTCCGACTCGTACCTTAGACTCAAGGGGGTGGTTTGGCCGTATGTGTGAGCCCTGACTCTCGCAAAAACTCATCATGAAAGGAGGGGCCACCAACAGGACACAGGACAGGACTCCGCAGAGTCATGATGTACGTGTAGAGCCATGAGGTCCAGGTACCCGAACGGTAATTCTTTCCAAAGTACCTACTGAACGACACTAGACGATGGGAAGCCCCGCTTGACAAGGTCTCTTCTAGGCTGGCCAAGACGGCACGGTACCTCAGTCCGGGAAACGCCAAGCGCCGTCTGTTGTCAAGATCAAGGAGGGGCCAGATGAGGTACCTATAGTAAGGTAGGTTTTGGTATAGGGTACCATTTAGTACCTGTACTGTAAACCTCATCTGCTTCCATCAACCCCCCGAAAAAAGAACCAAAGAACCAGCCAAGCCATGCGGCGAAGAGCCCCTGTAACAAAGGAACGTGCCTCATCTGCCCGGACCCCGAGCCTCGATCTGCATAGTCAACTGCGTCTCTTCTCTTCTTTCACTGCCGCCTCAAGGACCATCCGAGTTATTCGCACACTCAAAGACCAGATCAAAGGCGGTGACGTAGCGGCGAACATATCCGGGAAACCGAGGGCACCTGGGTTGAGTGTACGACGGCAGATCTGTAAGAACCGGCAAGCAGCGATCCGGTCCCTACCTTGGGTATAGAGTGGGATGTGAAGAGTAGGCTGACGGGCACATTCGAAGCACCTGGACATTTCAGCATCATGTACGAGACAAGCCATACGATGCAATGCGGTGACTCTTTCAGTATAGCAGCGCAAGGCAATGCAGGCGAGGCACCGGTAAAGCTTGTCCCCAGCCGCGTGGTACACACCACCAGGTGATATGACGAGGAGGCGGCGGAGAGCACTTCACTACGTACGGTACAAGGCTCGTTCATCCAGGGCCCATGGTTCATTCCATCAAATCATTATTCATCAGAGTTGTTGAAGAGGCACTGGAACAGTTACCGTACTTCCATCCGTACCGCCAACTTGGACGTTAGCGCTGGCGGTACGGATATGTACACACAGAAGCGATGCACCTCGGCGGCTGATGCGGTGCGGTGCGGTGCACGTCTGTGGATACCCTCGGCGTTCGACTGCTCTCCGTCTCTAAATTTCTCGGGGCGCGTCGGGTGTGATTCTAGCAAGTCGGAAGCTGGCCCAAGGCGAGGCTGGCTGAGTTTAGGGCGTGGAATCCGGGCGTGGGCAACATCGAGAAGAAGGGGAGAAGGAGATGACAGAAGCCAGAAGATTCGAGCGACCAGATCATTTCGATGCAAGCAACTCGTCGCTTATCAAGCAACTTCTCGCTTGTTGCTCCCTTCGACCATCAACAATGCCCTGTCCCGCGGTGCGAATAAGGGCAGTGCTGTTTGTATGTATGTGCGATGGCTGGGAGGTTTCTGCGACGGGCGTGGATGCAGTGACGGCCTGTGAAAATTGGTTCGTCTTATCCAGGGACTTTCTGCCCGCTCCTGTGCAAGACATGGCCCCGGCCTACCCTACTGGGACTGGAAAGCTGCCGCTTCCAAAGTTCCAATGCCCACTGACATGTGCCATTATTTCGCTGACCAAGCTGTCTATTACTCATTGTTTTGCAAGCGGTTGAGCCTCCCGATTTTCAAAGTTTCAATACTCGTTCAAGTCTACCTTGACATTGGCAAAAATCCTCGTACGTACATTCTACATTCTGCGCCCTTGCAGTTCGTTCACGCGAGGTGACAGCTGGTCTGGGCTGGGCTTGCTTTTGTGTGTTTAATGATAGAATCCACGCGAGCGTGTCGACGATCCTTGGACCTTGTGCGGACCCCAGCTCCACCGGGAGAAATGCCAAGAAAATGGCGCATAGGTCAGCGCTCGAGCGCGAGATCCGGCTAGACAGGGATGCCAAAAATGTGGAGAGCAACGCCGAGGATCCATGGCATGCGATGCGGGCTGCAAAAAACAATGCATACAGAGAAGTAGTCAAAACTAAACCTGCATTTTATGAGCAGCTTGAGGCCGAGACTACGCTAATATTTGTGTCGGCTTCTCCGGTGTGCGGTGTTTTTTGATACCCATCTGGAGGGCTTTGAAGGTGCGTCCGAGTTGCTCGTTCAATGGGCGGGCGATCTTGGCCTGGATGGGAGTGCATGTTAGCTAATAATCACCAACATCATGAACATCCAAAGTGAAATGCCTGTTTGAATTAGCAGAAACCTTCAGTCGCACATGAGTATCCAGGGTAGTGGAAGCATTGTTATAATCTTATTTATGGCTGCCAAGACTTGTCCTGGCCCGTTATTGGCTGGCCCTATGGCATTGGCATTTCGCGGTTGTCCATACCCTTGATTGAAGAACCTAAACCCTGTGCGTGTAAGCATTGGCCTGCAGCACAATATCCTCCACATACCCTGCCCGGCAGACGGACCAAAAAGCTGCGATCGCAAAGATGTTCAGCAGAGTGTATATGCCAAGTCAATAATTCGTCTCAAAATGGGAGAACAATATGGGCGGGATAAGTGAGGAAGCCTTTCCCACCTCTTGATGACTGCCCGGAGATCCCTTGCTGTCAAGTTCCCGTCTGAACAGGGAGGAGGGGGTTTATGGAGCTCCTGTCTCACCGACTCGCTGACTTACCTGAACCCTCCCGTCCTCATCCATTTTCTAGGTTACAATAGAATCATCACCCACCAACCATCAACATCAACGTCGAACAAGCCTCCACTCCTGCTCCTCCGCAAGCTTCCCCGACTGTTCATCTTCCCCGCCGGAGCCAGACGTGTCGAACCCATCGGGCCCGGGGGTGGGAGGGTCAGAAGAGCCACTCTTCTAGCAACGGCAACCAACGCCCATCAAGGATGTTGGTTCATTGATATAGTATCTACACCGCGTACGGATACGCCTACCTAGAGTGCGGATTTCGGCCGGAGGAACATTCGCCTAGCTACCTGCTGATCGTTAACCTCTACGGCTACAAGCTGTATGTCAAAGTGACGGCCCGCTAGAGCTCCTCTGGTGTAGCTACGTACGTATTGGGACAGCCGCTTGCGAGTCGGCTATCACAGATCTTCCGCAATGAAACAGCCAGCCCGACGATCAAACTTGACCAAGTTGGTTGTTTGGCGACATGAGTGACTTGCACGCGCCCACAACCAACTACGGAACAACATCGTTTCACCTGGACCGAGTCGTTGAGCTAACAACACTAGCAGTTAACGAGTTTGGTGCGGAAACCGCAGGATCTCGACCTCGTTCTCCTGACGAATCGGCCCAGTTTGCGCTCGCTAAGTGATAAGATAGTATGAGGCATTTCCATGCACCCGGCACAAGTCAGGAAACACAAAGCACGATGAAGTGGCATGACTTCTTGCCGATGCCGCCGCTCCCCTCTTGCTTGATTATTTCCTATCCAGATACGATGTGCATGCATCTTCCTACATACGTGCACCGCCCCCGCGTCCGTCTCCCGCAGCTGTGGTCTGAAGCTCTGTCATGACCCCACCAATACCACCTTGAGCAAGCTCCGGTGACAGGGACACCCAAGCAAATTGTTCTTCAAGAACTCGAACTCCTGCTGGCTTGCGTTAGCAGAGGCCTCCAGCGTACCCGGAGCCGGTCTCCGCTCGCACCTCGCCCATGCCATGCGCCGGAAGTCAAGGGTCACGGAACCTCGATGGAATTGCGCGACGTCGGACGCCCTTGAACCGCCATGACCGCATCGCTGGGTTGCGCGGAATCCGCTTCGCATCCCGCAACCGCCGAGTTCGAGTTCGAGTTCCGCCAGGTACATAACATACTGCTCGCATATCAAACATGTCGGAAGTATAGCACCGCTTCATAGCCCAGGCAAGCAGAGAGAAAACAGAGCTTGTTAGTTTCAAGGACGCCCCACCGAGGCAACACGAAGCCAGGTGCTCCGTACCTAACGGTGCCCTCCACCTAACGGTGCCCTCCTTCACCGGCATTTGGTTTCTCGTCATATGTCGACATATTCATACAATCGGAAGCAACTTAGGTACCCGAGTGCATTGCGGTGGACCCCGTGTTAGTTACTCCCAGTATCAGCAGCTTTTACTATTTCCTAACCTGGTACAGCATTGTTGAGTCAGGAGACAACCCACAAAGCACGAGAGCATCATGTTTCTCGGTCATTCGAATTTTCACCGAGTTGAAGTCCTCCGGGTTTGCATACCTACCTACGTATCCCAATTTGACGTCACGCCGTCCTGCTCTGGACCACTTGAAGGCTCTGCATCTGAGCTTACACCGACAACCGAGTGCCTTCACCTTTTCCGCTCGTGGCCTATCGTCGCGAGCTCACTGGTTCGCTGTCAACCAACGCCCGCCATCTCCACCCTGGTTCTGCTCCCGAAAACCATCCCTGCAGCCCACACAAGCTTATCGAAGCTTCCATCTCAGGACCCTGCCAGATGGTAATTCAGCCCCCTGTCTCAGGCCCAATCGTGTCTCGCGGCAGCTTGTTCTTGGCTCCTTGTTGAGAATTTGGGGGCCAGGGGAGCAAGCTCTAATACCGTACCTACCTAGTACACTTCATGTACAGTGACACCTTGAGCAACGTCTTCCACGTGGCGCCGGGTGTTCCTGGCGTAGTTCGGTACCGCGGTGGCACCCACTTATGTACGTACGATGAAGGGGACGACCCGAATTAATATCCCGTCTTCGGGAGAGCTCCCCGTTGCCGCAGCTAGTTTTCTGTTCCTTGACCTGAGCTTGTTTGTCGTTGTTTTTCATTTCGACGGGAGGGCTGACCGGTCTCGAAGAAACCCACAGGGTGCCAGCCATTATCAAAAAAATTTATCTCCGGCCGCCATGTCGACGACGTATCATCATCTACTTTTTTCGTGGATGGGCTCTACACTGCTCTTCACTGGCCACGCTTTGCCCCAGGACCTGGTTCGCCAGGACTGACCGGTGCGGCTCTCATCGGAAATCTCGAGAAATGAGATCCTGGCGGTGAGCATTCCTACTCCCTGCCCTCTTGTTGGTTCCACGAGGAACATACCTTACTCAAGCGTCTGGACACACGCACATATGTATCCCAGGTGCTCTGATGTTTCATTCGGCTACGAAAACGAATATCCTGCCATATGCTTCCATCCCATACATCCAACGTTGTGGTATCACGTCCACTAGCCCTATCAGGTCTCATCAATCTGCGTCTCCAGCCACCATGTCTTTAATCCCTGGAAACGCCACTGCCCTGCATATACTACCCAACCTCAAAGCGTCGTATTCCCTTGAGCCATCATATGCAATGGTAAATCTCGGACCAGATAGTGTCTGTCTGTCTGTCTGTCTGTCTGTCTCATTTCGCGCCCATGTCCAACTTGGACATGAGGTGTGCTATCATGCCCGTTGAGCTGGCTGACTGCTGGTCGCCAGAAGTCTTGGGTGCATCTGCGCTCTCAACAACTTCTGGGATTCCCTTCAAGTTCTCTGTATCCTTGACGAACTTGGTCAGGTACACTGTCGGCCTGCGCGATGCGTCGTTTTGCCCGGAGGTGATTTTCTCAACAGCGTTCTCGTAAGCCCGGTCGTAGACGTTGAAGTCAACCACTGTAGGAGAATCCGAGATCATGTCCGGCGTGACTTCATCCCTGGCAAAGTCGTCCCTGGCCCCCGTGCCAATGCCCAAGAAAGTCATCCCGTCTTCCTTGTCCTCGCGTGCTGGCGGTGTCTCGTCCCCCTCGTCCATGAACTCCTGGCCCTGAAACTTTCGTCTTTGAGTGAGCAGGGCCTCAATCACCTCAGCCTTGGCCCTCTCCTGAGACGCATCAAAGACGCCCTGCGCTGGGCTGGGGGTGCCAGAACTGGACCTGGCGCGATGCTTGGCCAGGATGGTTTTGAAGCGATGCATGACTTTCATGACGCAGAGCAGGTGGTTCATCTTACGGGTAAAGGCGTGACTGACTTCCAGCTCATTTGGGGGTTCAACCATGTTCACGCAGTTCTCCTCGGTAGAGAGTAGGGTGTCTTCCCCTTTCTTGGTCACCCAAGGATGTTCCTATGTCAATGATTAGCCCAAGAGTCCACGCGTGAACTTCGGGGGTACGGGGTCTAACTCGTAGCTGGTCCATGGTGATGCGCCTCTCTGGGTCCTTGTCGAGGATTTTATGCATCAGGTCGACAAAGTCAGGATTCTCACCTGTGGGAATCTGCGGCTCGTCCGACTTGATGGCGTCGTACATGTCCAAGACACCGTCGCGGTTGAAGGGTATGCGCCCATACTTCAGGCAGTAGAGCGAGACGCCCATGGACCAGATATCAGCCGCGGTGCCAGATACATCGGCATGCTTGCCGCATAGCTCCGGGGGAAGGAAAGCGGGTGAGCCCGCGGACTTGGTTGTCCTCATGCTGTCTGGCTTTTCGAACATTTCAGATACGCCAAAGTCGACAACCTTGAGCACGTCGTCGTCAGACAAGAGCAGGTTGTCGGGTTTGATGTCCCTGTGGATGACGCCCTGTGCGTGAACTGTCGTGCAGGTGGCGGTCAGTCATGAGTAGAGCAAGAATCGAGACAGGCACACTTACGATACTCAATGGCCAAGATCAGATCGCGAAACCAGTAGCGGCAGTGCTCTTCGGGATATGGTTCAGCCTGCTCGTCCAAGCCGACCTTCATGACGACGCCCTTCCTGCACATCTCCAAGACCATGTATATAGAATCCTCCTCGGGATCGTCCAACACCTCAAAGAGCTGGACCAAATTGGGATGATTGAGCTTCTTCATGATGGCGACTTCTTCCCGGATAAGGTGCAGGGAATCGTTGATCTCATTGGCGACAGGAGCAGCGTTGAATGGTCCTCCGAAGCCAGGGCCCATACGCCTAGGACCGCGAGGGCCTTGTCTCAGGATGTGCGATTGGGCGCGTTTTCGAAGACGGGTTTTGGAGAACTCTTTCACGGCCTAGAAAGAAATTGAGGAGTCAATAGGCTTGAAAGACGACGGGTATAAGACAGGGCAGAGAAACTTACAAATTCATGGCCAAACTGGTCCGTCGCAAGATGGACGGCACCATATGAGCCCCTCCCAATCTCCTCCAAGATGGTATACTGATTTACTCGATGGTGCGATCTCCCATCGCCATCTTCGTTTGCGAACTGCGTCTGCGCATCGAGAGTTTCCTATGGGAGACGTGAGCCTAGGCCAAGACTTGGAATGGATGGGTCATTCGCACCTTGACTTCGCGATGGGCGCTCGGTGTTCGCTTATGGTGTCTCATTGGACTGGAGAAGTGATGAACGCTGATGGGCTCCGTGCTACGATTGAGTCGCGTGGTTAGGCCAAGCTCTCCGTCTCCAGGCGCCTTGCCTTGACTTGAGTCGACATGACATGACTTGACTTACAGGTGATGGGCGAGGGGCGGCGGGGGATTGTCGTGGGCGGTATCGTCATGGAGGTCGACCTTGACCTGAGGCGACGGGAAGGTGAATGAGGATCTGATCTCGGGGAGGGGCGCGGACTCGGAAGTATCCATGGCTGAAGATGCGACAAGCGAAGTTGGAGCTGGTAGGTCTGTCTATGTGCGGTTATAAGATTATGGTTGGATGGGTGGGTGGTACTCTTATCGATTTGCTTGCCCCGCACCTCGCGATGTACACATACGTACGTACGTAGTCTAGTAATTGGGACGGGATGGATAACCTCCAACGTCACGGAGCGGCAAATGATGAGGTTGAAGAGGAAGAGTCTTGGTAGGGCTGAGGGGATGAGTGAGTGGAGGGTTTGGAGAAGGAAGCTGAAGAACACAAGGGACGAGGTTGACTTGACTTGGTTAGGTAGGAAGGTAGTCTAGGCGCTGAGCTGACCTGGGCCCTCAAGACAAACCTGTGGCTGCTTACAGTCAGAATGGGCTAGGTTCCATCGATTCACATGCATTTCGCGATCCAATATCTGTACGTACATAAGACTGTACAGAGTACCCAAGGTAAGGTAGATAGATGGTGCGCCGGCAGCTGACGCGCTGGGCCCTGGAAGTGGACGCGACAAGGACCTGGAGCGCTGGAAGCACAACCCCGCTACTGTACCTAACGTTAAGCCCTCCAGTTGCCACTGCCACTGAGGTGGCCTCGGCCCCACTGGAGCTCGCTGCCCGGGCTTTTAGTGGGGAGGGCCTGTGATGCTCAGTGGACTTGTCCATGATACAGTAGACAACCAACTCCCCCCAAACCATCGCATTCGACATCATTTCTAGACGTCGCATCTGAATCGACTCCCGAAGCCTCTCTGCCCCCCTAAACCGCCATCATGGTGGTATATTCCTTTCACATCTTCGACCGACACAGTAAACCTCCCCCCTCCTCTCTTCACGGCCCCCGACTAACCAATTCCCCTTCTTCTTGCTTTGCAGCCGAGTGCGTCTACTCCAAGTCCTGGCTCCCTCCATCCACAGGTACAACGGGCCCCGACACTCCCGCCGCCGCCGCCCCGACCACTTCCTCCGACGACGCAAAGCTCATCTTCGGCACCGTCTTCTCCCTGCGCAACATGGTCCGCAAGCTCGGCGGCGCCGACGACGCCTTCATCAGCTACCGCACCGCACAGTACAAGCTGCACTTTTACGAGACGCCGGCGAACTTGCGCTTCGTCATCCTCACCGATACCGCGACGCTGAGTATGAGGAATGTGCTGCACCAGATCTATATCAACTTGTGGGTGGAATATGGTATGCTCCCTTTCCCAGCAGGACTCAGAAGGAGTATAGTGTGGTCAAGATTGGGAACAGAGAGATCTAATGATTGCGTATAGTTGTCAAGAATCCCTTGGCGCCGGTGGAGCACAAGGGTGGCAATGGTGTCAAGAATGAGCTCTTCGAGCTTGGCCTGGATCAGTTTATCAGGGGTTTGATGTGAACATCGGTAGCAAGGAGTAAGCGCCGCAGGAAACAAAGCATCCCCCGGTGACAAAGACAGAAATCTCCAAAAGCCGAGGGCAACCAGCAACGGCAGCATGCTTTCGTCCCGGGGAAACATCAGGCGGGCAAGAATATCATTGCCTCGTCCAAGCCTTTGAAAGCATTGGATGAAAGCATTGGAGTATGGCGCTCTAGGGAAGACGCCCCTCCGAGATAGCCCGAGAACCAGACAGTGAGTCAGTCGAAGCAGACAGCATGAGGGGTTGTGAGTTGGCCCATGAGCCCATCTCAACAAAGAAAGGAGCCTCACGGTTCCGGCAAGGGAGGCATGAGAAGTTAGGTAGGCAGAGAGACTATACCCAACGCCGGTTCCGGCGTCAATGTACTGTTTGTTACACGGGGGATATTACCCCAAACTCAACTAAACTATACCCATTCCCCTCTAAATACCATATATGTGTTTGTGCCTCAGTGATCCAGATGCATCCCAACCCCGTGCTGCTCGTTTATATCACCGACCCATGACAATCCCATCATGACTCCTCATATGTAATACACAATGCGACTTTGGCGCCTCACGGCTTGGTGTCCACAGCTCGCTCCCACACGCTCTCGAAACCCCCTTGCGAATCCACCACGATGACGCTCGACTCACCTTGGGCCTGCGAGCCCTGGGTTTGTGTCTGCGTCTGCGTCTGCGTCTGCGTCTGCGCCTGCGCTGCCTTAACGTCGGCCTGTGAGGCACCCAGGTCTACAGCGCTGGCCATGAGGTCATCGTCAGCGCGAATCTCCTGCTCCCAATTACTCGAGTAGACGACAGCAGCAAACGCCTCCAGGTCGCGCACCGTCTCCATCTTTTGCAGGTACTCGTTGGGCATGCCATTGCCAATGACGTGCGCCTGGCGCGTCAGCACGGAGAGGATCTTGGGCAGCAGGATCACCTTGGAGCGCTGCTGGTCCTTGAGCTCGGGGGAGACGATGCCGTCCGAGGCGGGGAGCTCAAACGCCGCCGTGGCGAGCTTGTTATCGGTCAGGTACGAGAAGCCCGCGTCGAGGAGGAGGGTGAGGACGTGAGAGAAGCTGGGCGACTCGACGAGGTCGGCCGTCTCGTCTAGGAGCCGTCGCAGAATCGCCTGCGAGGAAGCTGCAGCTTGTTCACCTTCTTGCGGCGAGATTTCGTCGAGTATGCCCGACTCTCGGATCACTTCGTCTTCCATGTCCTTGGGTGGGAGGAGGAACTTGAGCCAGTCGCACTTCCGGCGCTCCTCGGCTGTAGAGCCCTCTACTAGTTTCCTCACCTCCATGGTCAACTCGGAGAACCTCTCGAAGCTCAGCAAGTCTCTGGGGCTCAGGCTTCCGAATACTGTGCGCACGGCGCTCTCGACTCGGTGCATGAGGTCCACCCAGCCCTTATTGAGCACCCACCAGCTAAAGGTCAGGTATTTGCGGTTGACATCAAAGTCGTTTCCGTATGCCTGCTCTGTGTTGTCGTCGTCGTTGTTCTCGAGGCTGATGGTGCCCTGCTGGCCGCCCGTTGCGAGGGCCACTACGCTCGAGAGGTAACTCCGCCGGCCAAGGAGGTTGAGTTGCACTCGAGTCAGCATCGTCAGCAGGGCGAGGGTGTAGATCAAGGTGAAGGATCGCGTCACAGCTGTTTGGTGTGTGAGTTGAGTTGTCTGCGGATGCGGCCGCGGCCAGGGAATGATGTCACTCACCGCTGATGGTCACATCATCCCATAGCTGTCGCTTCGTCTTGCGCGGCTTGGGAGCAGCGCCTCCGTCTTGCTGCCCTGCCTCGCCTCCTGCGGCAAAGGGCGACGGTGTCGTTATCTGGCTCGCGTGGACACCGCTCTCGCTCTGTAAGCTCTGGCTCGCCATACTCTTTCCATCCTCTTCAGTCAACGTCGTGTCGGCAATACTCGGTGGCGTGATAGACTCGGCGGCGCCGTTCTTGATGGCCTTGGTAGCCTTCATCTGCTGGATCTCGTACGTGATCTGCTCCGTGTTCATAGCCTCGATAATAGCGGTCGTTGCAGAGGGCAGGAGAGCCAGGACGGTGAATGTGCAATCCTCCTGATTCTGTTCAAAGCGGCGTCGCAGGCTGTACGAACGAATATCAGCATACCAGCTCTGTCTGGTCGGCATGCCGTCATGGCAGTTACTCACTTCTCCTTGGCGATGCGATCGCTACTCATGCGCTCGCGTGCATCGTTGAGCTTTGTGATAACGTACTGCGTCGCGACGTAGCCGGCGCCAATGACGCCCACGCCGACGGCGAGGGGCGTCCGGTTGTTGCGCAGCCAGCGCCGGGCAGAGGTGAACATGGCTTTGAAGAGGATGCGCAGCGGAGATGGTCAATTGCCCATGAGGAGGAGGGGGTAGGCTGTATCTTTTGAGATTGCCTTGTAAGTACCGAGTATCAGGAGAGGGGAAAGCAGGGGAGCATGTGAAGAGCGGAGGACCGTTGGGTTTTTGATGGGGCGGCGCCCGTTAGGTTGAGAAAGCTATCGTGAGGTCGCTTGAAGTTACCAAGTACCTCGGCTTGGAAGCGTGATGCTTCGATCATGGATATTCGGGTGTGAGAGGCGGCATGTGGCTGTGCGGGCCGACTTCGGGGGGGCATGTTTGTTTGTCGCTTATCTGCTGTGGCTCGTGAGTCAGCCGCGCCCAAACCCAAGGTACCTAGGTACCTACCTCCATGGGGTGGAACTTTACGCGGTTACAGTAAGTAGGTGCGGTACATACGTACTGTAGGTAGCGTGCCGCTTGCCCCGTGCCTCTCCGCATTTTGGTCAGCCAACCCACCTTACCTTTAGGTGTGACGTTGGTTGATATCAAACGTGGCCATGTAATGTAGACTTCACTCTCTCTTCAAAACCTGCCTACCTTCAACCATGATTGTAGCCCACAATCGACTCCACGACACAACCCACAACATGGAGCAGCAAGAGCCGCCCGAGTTCTTGTTAGACGTATTCGCCGACCCCCGCTCTGTCCGCGATGTCGTAAAAGGTAAGAGCTCGTTCGTCGTCATACTACCCTATAGAATCACCCCGCAATCCCATGACAACCCCGACGCATTTCGCGATACAAAGCATAGTCGGCGGGATTTATACAAGACACATGAACGACTCTGAGCGGATACGGACTAACTGTACCGATAGGCATCCTCCATACAATATTCTTCCACCGCTTCTTCCCTGCTCTCATACCCCAGACTCGCGAAGTTTTAGACCTCACCCTCCCCTACGTCGACGACGATGAGCTCGAGACCATGATCGAGCAGCGCGTCGCTGCCCTCGAGCGACAACTCGACGCCCAACGCTCCTCCGGCGGAGGTTTCAATAACAACAATAACAACAGCAGCGGCACGGGAACGGCGGGCGGCGGTCGCGGCCAGCTCGTTGTTCAGTTCTTCGAGAAGCGCCGTCGCAAGGCTTGGCTGTCCCGGGGCGACGAGGAGGTTTGCTGGGAGTGCTGGACTGTCAAAGTCACGGTCGCGGAGCCGAGGACAGAGAGTGGTATGACATGCCTCCCCTGGTGCTGGCCTTTATCGGGCCTGGCAAACATGTATTCGTATTTGTCTTTCCTACAGATATCGTGGCTGACGGTAATATCTCTACGTTTAGAACGAGCCAAGGTCCGGCGCGCAATGGAGCAGACACTCCTCACCACAGCAATGAAGATCGTCACCTTTGCCAATACCCACAAGGATCACATACCTCCCATCACAACCCAAGGCACAAACCCGTTCCCATACAAGATCAACCTTGACCAGAAGGAGGCAACAGGCTGGGCGACTCGTATGCGTATATACTAGAGCGTACAGCAGCTGCCACTAAGAGTGGATATTGCCTCTCCTGGGGCTCTAGAGGGTTGCAGAACTGGCCAAGCTTCGCTGTTCGAGTATATCATAGGTGAGTGAATCAAGGACCTCGATCGATCCAGGGTGAAGATGTGGATTAAACATAGACGACTCAGTTGGGCAAGGCGATTCAATGGCGTTCACGGAGTTACGGATCACGATTGGTATAATCATAATAGATACCCCGTTGCCATGTCCCAATCTTCAAACACATCCCAAGAGACGTGCCACGGGCAATGCGGCTGAATCACGATTCTTAGACATTGGTATCGCGCATGATACACTCCCACTCAAAATCCTAGAGTAAAGTGATACCCATGGCGACCAGCCAGTAGACACATGAGGCACAAAGTTATGGTGATAACAACAAGATAAAAATGTCATTGCGTCCAAAAAGATAGTAGATATCATGCTAGTCAAATGATCAGACCCTTCCTTTCCCAAACCAAAACCAAGAACCAGCACGCACAAAGACATACAAGGTGTACACAATTGTTCCAGTTCCACGCATGGCATCCAAAACTCCGAGCAGCCAAGCAAGCAGCCAAGCAAGCAACATGGCAAAGCACAGAAACATCAACGCAAGCAAACACAGATCCTAAATGACCATCCAGTATTCCGAGCCTTGCGAGCGTCGTCCGCGCCCGGAAGTCATTATCGTCGTCAACTGCCAGCCGCGAAGCTTATCCGAGAGCTCGATGTGCACCGAGTCTCTCTGTTCTAGTCCATACCGGACAAACCAACATCTGCAAGCCACAATGGGGCACAGACACGGCCATCTTTCGAGGAAATTGGTGTGTTTTTCTTCTTTCGTCAAGTCATTAATGTCATAATTATGCTTAATTCGTCTTCTCCACCACGTTCTTTTCATGTTATTTCCCCTCAAAACGTGGTCGAGTAGCTTCGGCCCAAACCGGGTTTGTTGCTTCTGGGGGGGTTGTTGCTGTTTTGGGGACCGGATCCAATCCTCTCAAAACCTTTGAGAATGTCGAGACCTGGAAAGTCGGATAGATCTTGGGTATTATGACCAACAAAGTCAGCTGGCTCAACCCATGCGGGCCAGTCGCCCTCGGCAGGAATCTCTAGTAAGTTGGAGAACTTGGACGGGGACTGGTTTCTGATGGGAGATTGCTGGAACATCTTGGATGGTGAACTTAGACCCTCAAACATCTTGCTTGGAGTCTCAAACTGAACATGTTTTTCCGGAGCCTTGAGGAGGGGAGCGGAAGCGATGGACTTCCTGGCAGCCGAATTTGTGATCTCACCCAGAGCAGAGGTAGAGACTGATCGATCCAGACGAGCCCGCTTAGCAGAACGCTTAACAGGAGACCCAGCCTCAGCCGAGCTCATGGCTGCAAAGACATTGTCGTCGATGCTGGTGAAGTCCTGGAAAATGTCGAAGTCTGACGCGTTCACAACATCACAATCAAAGCTGTAGACAGCCTCATCCAAGTTGAAGGCGGGGCTCCATGGTACAGTATCGTCAGAGATCCCAGTGACACGGCGGAGAGGAGACTGGAGCATGTGTCGAACCCTGTCCCGGTGAAGGCGGAGGTTGGTATTGGGAGAGACTGAGGGAGGTGGTCGAGTAGGAGGCTTCATCTTGACGACGGGAGTAAGCGGCGGCAGCATTTGGTGCTCGTGGGCGTGTCGTAGAGGGGAAGATGAGACTGGCGGAAAGATCGAGTACGAGCGTGGCTTAGTTGGGCTGAAGGGCGAGGAGCCTCGCAACCGTGCAATCTCCTCCTCAGCGCGGCCCCGTACCTTCATCCGAGGTCGATCAGCCTCCGACGTGAGCAAGAACGCCTTCTGATTCGGCCTCATGGCAGATGACTCAAGAGACGAAATGTATCCGCTGTCATCCATGGACGCAAACTTGCGTTTGTGAGATCGTGAGACGGAAGAGGCCGGGTTGCGGGAGACAGGAGGTGGAGTGTTGCTTCGGGGCTCCATACGTCGAGCAACGGGAGGCGATGAGTGCATGGCAGCGGGAAGAGGCGAGTATAGACATGAGTCGAGGGATGTGTCGTTGTCAGCCTTGTCCGCGGCGTCTTCAGGGCCGATGTTGTCGGAAATCGGAATAGTGGCATCCGACGACAGCTCCACGGGCATCGACATGGTAGCCTGGGAAGTGGGGAGAGGCGGGAGGGCGGCCTGGCTGACGGGAACTGGAGGAGGTAGAGTAGGCTCCTGCATCGGGGTCGAAGTCGGAGTCGGACGGGAGGGCTCAAGTCGAGTTGACATGACGGGTAGGTTTTCGGAAGCGGAAGCGGATTTGCGTGTGGGTTTCTCCTTAAGGAACTGAGACTCAGTGCCAGGTTCAATGGCCCAATAGTTACCCTTGCCGGGATCGTCCTTGGGTCTCTCAATCTTGATGAAGTTCTTGTGAAGGCTAAGGTTATGTCGGATGCTGTTTTGCCATCCAGCATCAGTAGGACTGTAGAAGGAGTAGTTGTCGCTAATCCACTTGTAAATCTGAGCAAGTGTGAGTCGCTTGTTGGGAGATCGGAGGATGGCCATTCCAATCAGTTGGGCGTAGCTGTGGGGAGGCTTGTTGCCGTCATCGATGATAGGAGGGAAAGAGTCGGGGTGAGGAATGATAGTCGTTGGCTCGGATTTGATTTTCTTGGCTGGCCTCGAGTCTCTGATAGGAGCGGCGTCCATAAGCCCTCGCTTGCCGTTGGGCTTCTGATAATAGTTATCGACTGAGAGGTTGATGGTTGGAGGTGCCGGAAAGATCTGAGGATGAGCATTCTCTTTTCCATAGTCAAAGATCATATCCATTGTGTGCTTCTGAGGACCTGTCTTGAACTTTGACAGGTAGGGCTTCTTCTGCAGCGAGTCCGTGCTGTGGGCTCTGCCGGACGGAGGAGCCATCGCGACCATGTTTAACTTGTTCCCGTGGGACGAAGTCAGGGGGATGTGGGACGAGGAAGCCGGCCGTGACTTGAAAGGGGAGTACACGTTGTGCGCAGCGGAGGGCGGGTTAAACACGACGTTGGAGCTTGCGCTCGTCAGGGGCCGTCGGTTTGGCTTGGCGACTGATGGCATAGGGGCGTGACTGGTCATGGGGGCGGCGTTCTCGAACATGTCGTCCTGGAAGATATGTAGCGGCTCATTTGAACCGGAAAAACGCGTGTGCTTGGCCATGGTGGCCGAGGCAGGAAGCTCGAGATCGACCCAATGGTAAGGCAATGAATAGGTGTGGTCGAGCCAAAGCGTAGAACTTTGAACGGAGGTTAGTCAGTCGAGACTGGGGACGGGAAGGGGAAGAGGAGAAGATAACGTTGTGGGCGGGATGTAACGAGTGGACACCGGGAGAGCCTGATGGGGCGAGTGTGCATGACGGCAAGGAAGAGAGGGAGAAGAAGGGCTCGAGACTCACCTGGATGGACCGTGTAATCTATTAATGAGTTGTGGGGCGGCTTTGACAGGGCTGTCGCGACGTTTACTCGAGGCGTTCAATAGGACCAGCAGCCGGTATATGTATGGGGGTATCTCGTTTTTTTCAATGGCGTATGATGTGAGCCGGAGGCAGAAGCAAGTTTAGGCGGTAGAATTGGCAGTCGAAAATCGTGTCGACAGAATATACTTGTGAGTTGAATGAGGACGAAGAGATTCGAGAGGACGCAGCGAAGCGAAACGGACCGAGAGATGTAGAGCGGGGAAAGTTGATGGTGGATAATGGGACAGGAAGAGTGAAGGTACAACCCAAAGTGCAAGAGGCACGGCAAAAGGACTATTGTAGAGCCGGTTTCACTCTCTGCTGAGTGAAGTCGAGTTGATGATGAGAGGAGAGATCGATTGATTGAAGGAAAGAGAGTAGAGACGAGAGGCAGACGAGAGGCAGAGAGAGAAAGAGTGTGTGAGAGAGTGTGTGAGCGTGAGGAAGCCGATTGATTGAATGATTCAGCCTGGGTCCAAGATTAGGCCGGTGCAAGGAAACAGGGCCTCGCAGGTGGCAGCAGCTGGCGGCGGAGGCGTCGTAGACCTGCTGGAGACGGAGCCTGGCCCTCTGATGCTCGCTCTGGCCCGGCTGTGGTCCTTTGGCTGGTCTTTGGCCGCTGTGTGTGAGGCCGAGTGGAGCTCGGCGCAGGGAGGAGGATGAGCGCGGTGTCAGGGATTGGATAGAAGGCGTCCGGGCTGACACGACACGACTTGGGCGAGTAATCGTGAGCGAGGTGGAAGCGGCACGGGTATTTGTTGGGTAATGGGCGCGAAAATAGAATCGGTGGGCGCGAAACCGGCAGAGGAGAAGTGAAAGCTTGGTGTACAAAGTTTAGAGCTTTGCAGGGTTGAAGAGAGAGGCCGTGGATGTGCGAGAGGGGAAAGAAGGCGGGAAGACAGAGAAGAAACCGTGAACTTTGGTACTGGATGGATGATAGGGCGTGAAGATATGCGAGAAGAGGGCGTGCGAGTTTCGGGAACTAGAGATTTCGCCGACTGACCGACCAAAGGGAGAGAAGAAGAGGAGGAGGATGAAGAGGAAGAACGAGCTCAGCTCGAAGGGGAGGTGTGGGGTTTAGAAGTCTAGGGGCGTGCGCAGGGCGAGAGTGGATAGTGGAAGCAGGGATTCAACATGAATGCGTGAATCCTCGATTTTAGTTGGTTTTATGCATCCATCATCAGCCAGCCAAAAGGGCCCGCTCATAGTGCAGTGCAGAAGCTGGCGCTGCAAATCGTCTCGGCCTCGACGCGCGCGTAGACGCTGATTGGATTGGATTGGATTGGACGGGGATGGCGATATTGGCACAAAGGAAGGCCTGCATTTATTTAAACTGGAGAAATGACGCGCACGCGGATTGGATGCGGGGATGGATGGATGCCATGTTGAAGGAAGAGGAAACAAAGAAAGGTCGAGGTCGAGGTCGAGGTCGACAATGACAGGACCGCGCTGAGGCGAAACGAGGTCGCGTTTATGGGCCGTTATGGGCCGTGGATGGGACCATGATTTGGCAGCGTTATCCGTACTACGGTACTGTACTGTATCAATCTGAGAATCCTTTTTGGAATGACTGATGCGGCCAGGCCAGTCTTGCTGGCCGCTTCAGAGTTGATCATGTTACGCAGATGGATATTAGAGGTTGAGACCACAGATGATAGCCGGGCCCTACGAAACTTAACTTGGCGCTCCGTAGTGGAGAGGTCAGATCTCGATCTGTACCTTGTAAAACCAGCGACTGTCTTGCTCTGAACTCTCCACTCCGTGACCTCCTGGCTCCGTTTGCTCAGTTGGGCAGCCATGTGCTCCGTACCGAGTCAAAAGTGGCGCCAGAACATGCAACTCTGTAACTGGGAACAGAGCGAATGTTTGTGGGATGCTGCTCCGGATCAGAGGCTGGGATTCTGGTGCAGGCCTGATGCTGATGCTGGATGGAACTCAAAGAAAGAATGGAGCCAGTCGAAACGCCATGGTACCTGACTTGACTCTCCCCTGATCTTTCTTTCTGCTTGCTTCCTCTTTGTTTCGGAGTTCGGACCTTGATAGGTTGAGACGGACCTCGCTAGGTTGAGACGGAAGATCTGACCGTCACAGACGTGATGGTGTGTGGATGGGTTTACCTCCACGTCAACGTCTGTACTGCGTATCTACAGTACTCTTTCCTCTGCTCATCCTCATTCGGTGGTCTCGAATCCGACCTTTACTATGGACTAACCCTGAGACTGGCAAAGTGCCGATAGGCGATTTGTGTCTTTGATGAGATCGGATGGCGCATGGCCGGCGCTACACAAGGAAAGGAACAAAAACGCCATGCTGCTATTCTGGAGAAGCCCAGCCAGCCAGCCACAGATCAATAGCAAACACCGTCTCGAGTGCTGACAAACCCCCGCCAGCTCCACAAGACTACCTGAGCTTAGGAAGAAAAGACAAAAGTGACAGTATAGGCCTTTGATCAGATTGTGACATTTGTTCCAAAATACCTAATCTAGGTCTTATGATGATACGTAGTACGTAGCTCGGCCTTTTCTTCCTAAACCTGGGTGTTCTTAGAGGAGTTGCTGGCAGAGCGCCTCTTATCGAGTGCGTTCTTGTTCTCATGGCTCCGTTTTCCACAGCATATGGTGCTCGTGGCGTGTCTCGCTTCACCGTTTCTCCTGTCGCCCCCGCCGTCTCACACACACATCACACACATGCTCAGCAAGGGCGAAAGCAGAATGTAACAGACCGCGGAGGGGATCCCCGCCCCAGGTCCGTCGTTCCGCGCAGGGTCGCAGAGGCCGTGATTGGGCCCTGCAAGTCGTCTCGGGGAACCGTACCAGGGAGGAATGCCTGCTTCGCCAAGCAAGGCACTGAAGGGAGAAGGGAAACCGTTTGATTTGACTTCCTCTTGGTGAACAGTGGCGAACGAGCAACGTTTAGAGGTCGAGGCCAGGCCTCTAACGTTAGGTTAGCCGCGGCCCTCTTGCGAGGTGTGGTGTGGTGTGGGTGGGATTTGGGAATGGCCTCTTGCCTTAGCTGCATGTGCGGAGTAGCATGTGCTGTAGCATGTGCTGTAGCAGCAGGTTAGGTTAGCTTGAGTTAGACGCGTCTCTGCTTGTGCAAGACGCGTCTTCCCGACACTTCTTTTGTTTGGATTGCGGCACGGTCCCACCAATCGTATGCGATACACCTCCAGGGGTCTAAGGCTCCAATCCCCGACTCAAAAAGTTCGACAGTCGCTCGGTCGGTGCCGGGACGAGTTATGCGTCTTCGCATCAACGAGGAAATGCCCTACACTTTCACTATCGTCATTTGATCATTATGCCACGCGGTATGCTGTCTTTCTCTGCATCAACCAAAGGTGAGGCAAAATATTCTCAACAAAATCACAACAAAACTGCCCTTGCATGTGACACGACGTTCTAGGTTCGTCCTTCTACCTACCACCCACATAGCTCTAAATTTTCTGGATTTTTTCCTGGGCAAAAGAGCAGAAGAGGGGACTTTGTGGCGCAACCCCAAGCTCCAAGTTTTCTTTGACGATTGTCTTGTCTTGCTTGTACGTATCCGTAATCTTGGCCAAAGGCAAGGGGATGAGATCCACTGCCCGTTTAGGCAGGTGGGGGGTCGCATTTGCATCTCCGTTTTCCAGTACGTACCGTAAGATAACGTGAAAACGGAGCGCCAGGAGATCCACACTCTGCCGTAACTCAGCTTTACGCTTCCAACCATGGCTTTTGGCCTCGGGGCTTGGACGTCGATGACGAAATCGAGACATGGAAGAGGAGGATCGATCTATCTGCCTATTTTTGGCCCACGCGTTTTCGACCAGACAACCTCCATGTTCGGCCCATGCATGCTCCGAAAAGGAGGGGATGTCTTTTTGATCAAAAGCCAATCCTAGCTACACACTACAGTACAGTTCGTCATGATGAGCTATGTTACTGTATCCATGGACGAGCTGTGTTTGAAGCCAGGTGAGGTGGTTGATGATCTGTGTCGTTCGTGTCATCGGTTGCAAACACCATCCCACGTATCCTTGTTCTGGTTCTCCATAATCAAGTCGCCCGTTGGTTCCGACGCGTCTCACCACGCGCCACACGCGTCTCTTGGTCTGTCAGACTATTTACACATTGCCCTTTTTGGCAAAGACATGCTCATCCCAAAATGCGACCACCATCTATCTACCTATCTGGTCCGCTGATCCGACTGCTTGACCTGCTTGACCTGGCCGTATTTGACGGCCTTGGGCAATTAACGAAACAATTGACCGCTCATCCGTGTCTCGGTCTTGGCCCCCCCTTTCGGTTTCGGCTCTTCTCGCGGGAGCTTTGAGCCTCTGCTAGACATGGTCGTGACATTCTCTCATGTCATGTCATCTAACCCTCAATTTTATGCCCGCCTCATCAAACCGAACTCGTCCCTCCCTCTTGGACCTTGTGACATCATGGCCGCTTCAACGGCCGTTGGGCAACTTCAGCTCGAGCCAGCCAGCCAGCCTTAAAGGCAATCCCGTGCTCCATGCCCAATCTAATTAGTTTCCACATCGAACACGCACCGCGAAGCTATTCGCCTGACATGTCAAGAAGGCAATTAACCATCTGCCGATGCTCGATGCCCGCATAAGACGCCAATCTTGCGCAACCAGGTTTTTTTTTGCGAGATTCACGGACCTGACAACTCATCTAGCTCCGAGCTAACGGGGGCCGGGCTTCCGGTTCTGGCCCTCGAATCCCGGCGCTGCCATTGAGGCCAGACACGATCTGATCAGAGCGTCTCGCCATTCATAGACAATCTCATTCACTTTCATTGCGGCCTTGCTTTTTGTCGTCTTTCCTCCTGCACCGATCACCGCTCTTGTCAAGATTCCAGTCAGCCTTCATCTGCCCCATGGACCCGCTCCTAGGTAATTTATCCCTGCAGATATATCCGACGCTCCGTGTTATGTCAGCTGGAGACTATGCCTCTGCATATTTCACCCTTCAAGGCACCATGATCCTTAAGGAATGAGGCACCATCGTGAACATGAGCATAGCATGAGCCCGGCTCTTACACCTCGTTCCGGTGTATCACGCTCGAGTTCTCTTGCATGTCTCATCTGGATTGATCGTCCACTTGCGCTACCACACTATATAGTCTTATCACACATGCCTCTCAACTTACTACTCCATAATACAACTCGATCCTTACGTACCAAATGGGAAAATGTAGACTCATGACTCTTCAAGTGAGACCCTTCTCGCCCGCTGGACATCGGCCCCCAAAGGAACTAGACTCCAGATTCCAAGATTTGACAACGTGAACCGATAGAATGGCTGGAACCTGGCTGAGACCCTATCTGGGAAGAAACGCCCGCGTAGCACAATCTGTTCCAGATGACTGAGGTTCTGGCTGTAACCGATGTTTATCGGAACACGAGGCTCACCAACGACGCACGCCGTGGCCGTGAATGCGGGAGGTTGCATCATCAGGGAGCACCACGGCACAACTACACCCATACTGAACGGAACGCACCCACAGTGGGATAGATATTCACAATTGCATATTAAAACTGCCAGAACCGCGATTGGCCACGTTCCAGACTCACACTACCAGCTAGCTCTACATACGGCGCGTCGATAGTCATCCCCTGCTCAACGTTGCACCTCTCCTGAGTTCCGTCTCCTGTTCAGCAATGGCCCGCTTCAGTCTCTACCATCACAAAGTAATTACTCTAAAACCCGTCCGGCCACGGCCGCTACACTCTTATCTTTGGTGGTCGTCTTCTTGAGTGCCTTTCCCATCTGAATCTGGCTCAATAAACCAGACGGCCGGCCGCCGGAAGGAGGGGGAGCTGGCGCATCTCCAGGAGGCGGAGGAGCTCCACCAGCAGGTGGCATCGGCGGCGGTGGCGGCGGAGGACCCGAGGGTGCACCAGCAGGTGGCATCGGAGGTGGAGGTGGAGGTGCACTTGGCGCATTGCTCTCGGGCATTGGCGGAGGTGGCGGCGGAGGAGCTGCCGGAGCAGCGGTAGCGGGCAGCGGTGGCGCCGGGGGAGGGGAGATGGCAGAGGTGCCACTCGGGGGAGCAGGGCTAGCCGGCATCGACTCCCTGCCGGCCGCCGACAGTGGGCGAGGCGGTGCCATGGTACCGAAGAGAATCGATGCC
>JAAVUK010000335.1:0-100493 GCA_014899095.1 Fusarium buxicola
TATATATATTTAAGTTATAAAGCCTTTCTTTATAAGATAGTTTTTAAAATATAATATTATTACTTTATTTCTCACTAGTCTGCCTCTATTTAGTGTTAGATAATAGGGCTTTATCTAGGTATCAGTGCCTACTTATATAAAGTCTTGCACCTACTTTCTCCAGAGGCTCTACAGCCTGTTATTCTACCTTCCACTCAAATCCTTTCTAGGATATAGAGGTTGTCCACCTCTGCTTGGGACTGCTCAGGGCCTGCGACCAGAGTGATAGGCGCTGCTGTATCGTAGCTCGTGACTGCGATACATGTATCTGCGAGAAGAGGGCCAATAGAGAGTGCAATGGCAACAGCCGGGTTTATTTGGGCCGACTCTATTCGTACCTAAACTGTTGATGTAACAGTGTAGGACTTGATAGGTGTTGTAGTCGCAGCATTTGTAGCTCTTTAGGCAGGCCTCTTCTCGCAGCCGATGAATGGGAAAAACGAAGTGTAAGACTTCTTTATCATCTCAGTAGTAGACTCTGCAAGCCAAGCCGAGACGCCATATTTGCGTACTTTCACATCTTCCGGAAGAAAGCTGAAGAGTCATGTGTAGCATTTGATAAGGTCAAACATCAGCCAAGCCCTAGGGATCTCTGTTAACAAGAGATACAAGAGATGTAGTGATCAAATGGAGAGTCTAGTGTGCTTGGAATCGAGGCCAAAAGGCGAGCCTTGTCTAATCTTTGCTTTTATAGCCTCTGGAACTGGGACCTCTATTTGGCCCCTAACAGGTATTGCTGGTGCAGCTCCATCAGAAGGCTGCCATGCCTTGGGGCTTAGGATCTTGGTGCATACTAGCCGTTGGCGAGATTGATTCAGGTGTTGATCACGATATCTGAAGTTCCGTCTTGACGATTATGAGATGAATTATGCTGTTGTGTATCCGGGAAGAATATGTGATGGTCTACATGAAACATGTACGTAAATCTATCACCTCGCAAGGCAAGCGGATAATCCCTAAGCGATTTGATCGATCGAGATAACGCGAGGCCCGTCAATACAACACATGCCAGTCCTCGACGGGAGAAGATACCATCCCCAGGGCCTATGGTTCTCTTCATTGCCATAGTAAAGAATGAGACGTGGAAACTTACCCAGCTTCAATCAGGAAATCGCTTTAGCCGGACGCCTATTCAACAATAATCCTAATCAGCAGGAATGTCCGCCCAAAAAAGCTCCGAAACTCCAATGCGTCTGTGAGCACAACGTAATTGAGATTGACGATATGGCGCCGAAGTTGTCAATGAGAATTGAGAAATGGATGGGAATAAACTCATAACCAGCAACCCAGGTTTCTGAGACTGCCGTAGTACGTGTGGGTTGATGGCTTCAAGGGCATAGCGGCTGGCCTCAACAAGGGCCGGTGGCCCACCTTGCACTTCGGGAGGAGGTTGAGATACGTAGTAGGCTGTGTCATACTTGGGATGTATCGCGGAGTAGCGAAGGGAAGACGCTTGCCAGAGTCAAGACGTAGTCTCCTAGCAAGAAGAGGAAAGAGTACCATAGCAGCTTTAACGGAAATGGATGGCTCATTCGTTCGTCGAAGCTCTCAATGGCGAGTAGCACAGAACAGAGAAGCAACAGACAGAAGTCCAAGCCATATTTAGTGTTGCTTCCCATGACACTCTCGTCTTCCCGAGAAACCGCGTCTGGGCCCGCACTGGGTTCCTGGATTCATCACGGAGCCGACCGTGCGCGGAGCATTGCCCCATAAAAGACGGGAAATCCGGATCGTAGGTCGTCAGTGTGGCTACAGGTTCGGTAAAACCCACCGGAATGGCTGGCAGCCAAAACTGCAACCAATGTGTGGGGGCTACTAATTTCCGTGTACTGGTACTTTTTACCCCCGTACTGTGGTGAGAGCGACCGCTCAGGTAGCGCTCCGCTAAAGAAATCGAGCATGCATTTATGCATCCAGAGTGAATTTGGCGCTTACGTACTTACTAAGCCGGAAGCGCCCTGCTGCCTCGAAGTGGGCCTACTACTCCGTAATCTTCTCGCCCATCACATCTCTGCTGCCGTGTCGATTCTGAAAGTGCCAACAACTGCTTGCGCGTTCCGACCAGAACATTGAAAATGGCTTCAGAAACCCCAATCTCCACGTGCGTGTCATTGCACACTCGACGCGCCACGTGAAGATTAATTGCTGACAGTTTACTAGTGTCTACGTACAAAACTTGGAAGAGCGCGTCAAGCTTGAATCTCTGACAGAGGCTTTGAGAACGATCTTCTCCGAGTTTGGTAATGTTGTCGATGTCGTGGCCAAGAAGAATCTGAGGGCCAAGGGTCAAGCCTTTGTCGTCTTCGATGACCCCGAAAGCGCGCAAAATGCTATCGAAGAGGTTGATGGATTCGAGCTCTTTAATAAGCCGATGAAGGTAGCTCTGGCACGCTCGAGGAGCGACAAGACAGTCGAGATGAACTGCAGCCAAGAAGACCTTGAATCACACAAGAGGCACAGACAGGCAGAGAAGGGTATGCGGCAATGGCCCCTCCGACATCTGGTCTACTGATAACTGACTTGTACCCCCAGACAAACGCAAGGCGCTCGAGGCCGCGGAAGAACAGAGGCAGCTGAACAAGCGAGGCCCAGGTGCGGTGCCGGAAGGCAGACCCACAAAGGCAGTCAGGTCATCGGGCTTGAAGTCAACAAGTGCTGCGGCAGCGGGCGGCGTCCTGGACGAGTTCCTCCCACCCAACAAGATTCTTTTTGTGCAGAACCTCCCCGAGGAATCCGATATCGAGGCCTTGACTGGTGTTTTCGGACGGTTCGAGGGCTTCCGAGAAATCAGACTGGTGCCTGGCCGCCGTGGCATTGCTTTTGTGGAGTACGAGGCCGAGCAAGGCGCCATTACGGCGAAGGAGAATACTGCCGGTATGAGCTTGGGTGACAAGCCCATTAAGGTCACATACCAGCGCCAGTGAAGCATCTTGTAATAACGATAGCCTGTTTACTCTTAATTCGATGGTTCTCCCACGGTTCTTCCCGTGACTGCAAAACTAAGACTGGAAGTTCGTGATGGTGGCTTCGTTTCACTATCTCTCAGGTCTTGTAATCCTTCCCGTTATCCACTGCTCTCCCATTCACCTGGGTGATGTGTGCTGATCATTGAAAAGGGATTTAGAAGATGACGTCCTCGTCATCCCCAGTGCCCAGAATGTCAGTGGATGCCGATTCTTCCTTCTGAGGCTTCTCGCCGTCTTGCGCTGCCGCCTGCGCCGCACGCCTCGCCTTCATCTCAGCATCCGCAGCAGCAGTGTCGCGTTGTTTCTTGTTCGCAACCTACACCTTGTTAGAGGCGCTCCTCACAAGTCGCCGAGCATCGAGACTTGCCTTTTTCAATCTGTAAAACTCCTCGCGATCCAGCTCATCCAACTCGGAGTTGATGTACTTGATAGTGTTCTCAGTACGAGGAATAATGACGTGCTCGATGGCGTTGACTGCAATTGACAGTCAGTATCAGGACAGCGCACCAGAATTCAAGGAACTGACCACGTCGATTAACCACTTTGATGACTTCGTCAAGGATGACAAAGGCTGTCTGCAAGCTTGCAAGTTCAACCAGTGCCTCAACTGCACGAGCGTAGGTCTCTCGGCATCGCTGAACTTGCTGTCCTCCCTTGCCCAGACCTGTGAGGCCAAAATCGTTGTTTCCTTCAGTAAGGTAGCTCTCGAATGCGGGGAGTAAGACACCGGAGACGTTGTCTTGCTTGGTTCGCACACGGAATCGAGCTGACTTGGCGGATTCTTGTACCTGGTATCCGATGTCGCCGCCCACAGCATAGGTTACTTCTGCTAAAGAGAAAGCTGCGATTTGCATCACCCGTCCCATTTTTCGCTTAGCCTCGTCGATTCGTCTCGTGATCTCTGTAGCATTACGGTATCAGCATGCCAGGATATCTTGGAACGTTGGAGGGCGGGAATGCACACCTCGGAATCGCCTAAACAGATATAGCTGGTCAGCTACTAGAAGCGCACATGCGTAAGAAGGTGGCGTACTTGGTAAGGGCCTCGCTCTTCCTCTTCAACAAGCTATGTCCTGTCTCGGCCCCCTTGAGTTTCGCCTTCATGATACCCAGCGACTGCCGGGTCGGGAAGACGGCCTCGCGATCCTAAGGTTGGAGTCATCAGCATTTCCATCTCCTGCGGTAGAGTAGAAGCGCGGCGACTTACTGCAGCTCCTGACATATTGAGCGACGATTCACGAGATGGTGAAAACAAATTCCGTCCAGAGCGTCAAAATGGTCGATGTTGGAGGAACTTCACGTTGCGTCAGGGCGCCGTCGTCACACGGCCAAGGTAACTAGCTGGTAAGCCGATAGCTTGCCCGCCATGCAAGAGTTGCTGGGCAGCTACCATGTACCTAAACAGCTAGTGGCTAGTGGATATCGCTGTAAGCGTGCCAGCTCTCCACTCTACAACAGTGGAGCTTAGCAACGCAGGACCCGTCCATGGTTATCCGTCGCTTTCCAGCGCGAGCCTGAAGAAAAATACAATAACTTACGCGCCCGAGTCTCACGAGCGTCTGTCGACCACATTCCCTCTACTCCGTGCGATCGAGCCGCATTCGAAGTCCCGACGACGACCGATACCGAGCGCTCGGCCACGACCCGGATTTCGAAGAGGACACAGGTCGCAGCGCCTGCATGGTCACTCGCTACATTTGAGCAGACAGCCTTTCACCTTCACGACTGGCCTCGACGATGTACGGTTCACACTGATCAGTCCCGCCCGCTCTCTCCACGAAATCTGTCCGTCGCCTTTCTTGCTTGAACGGCCATTACGATCGCTATGGCCCCCATTATCCCGACCCAGAACGGTGCGCGCAGGCAGCCGCAACTGCACCTCGTGGTATGTCCATCCTCAACGCGTGTCCATGTCCGAGCAACAATTGACTCTTTTCGTTACCAGTCCAACGAAGATTCAGTCTACGAGCAAGATATCCTCCGCAATCTCGGTAGTGTTAAGCCTTGGCTGGCATACATTGAATTCAAGGCCCGGCATGGCACCGTGGTTGAGCAAACGTTCGTGATGGAGCGGGCATGCGCCCAGCTGCCTCGGTCATACAAGCTATGGAAACTGGTATGCCTCTATTACCATCCCCTTATACTCTTTCCTCTTCGTGGTCATCTCTAACAGCTCCCAGTATCTTGTATTTCGAGTCAAGCATGTGGCCAAGTTGAACCCAGCAATTTTTGCCGCTGAGTACCGCAAGGTCAACACTCTATTCGAAAAAGCTTTGATCCTCCTCAACAAGATGCCACGGATATGGGAAATGTACCTGAAGTTCCTGACCAAGCAGCCGTTTGTCACCCTGACTCGACGAACTTTTGACCGTGCCCTGAGAGCCCTCCCAATCAGTCAACACAATCGCATATGGGCTGTGTATCGGCCTTTCGCCAACTCGGCTGCAGGAGAAACTGCCGTGAAGATCTGGCGACGGTATATGCAAGTGCACCCTGAGGATGCCGAAGACTTCATCGAGCTTCTCATCCAGACCGGCCTGTATACCGAGGCTGCACTCAAATTCATTGACATTCTGAACAATATCCGCTTTAACAGCAAGCACGGAAAGGGTCATTACGAGCTTTGGAGCGAGATGGTCGATTTACTTGTTGAACACGCTGCCGAAATCGAGACGGGCTATGAGACGGGAATTGACGCCGAGCGCATCATCAGAAGCGGCATCATCCGGTTTGCTGATCAAAGGGGAAAGCTTTGGTCTGGCTTAGCCACCTACTGGATCCGAAAAGGAAGCTTTGAACGGGCCCGTGATGTGTTTGAGGAAGGCATCACAACAGTCATGACTGTCAGGGACTTCACTCTCATTTTTGAGGCCTACACAGAGTTCGAAGAATCCATCATTGGCGCCCTCATGGAGGTTGCATCTGCGCGGGCTGAAAAGGGAATTGAGGATGAAAACGCGGATTTTGAGCTGGACATTAGAATGATGCGTTTTGAGCAGCTCATGGATCGACGGCCTTTCCTTCTCAACGACGTCCTCTTGCGACAAAACCCAAACAGCGTGCCAGAATGGGAGAAGAGGGTAGCTTTATGGGGCGACAACAAGAAAGAGGTGGCACAAACCTATACCGACGCAATCGCAGCCATTCAACCAAAACGTGCTGTCGGCGCGTTCCATCAGCTCTGGGCCAACTACGCAAGGTTTTATGAGCGTGGTGGTGACTTGAGAAATGCCCGGATTATCATGGAGAAGGCTGTCAAGGTTCCCTTCAAGTCAGTGGCAGAGCTCGCCGACATGTGGATTGAATGGGCGGAGATGGAGCTACGGAACGAGAACTTTGACGATGCTGTTCGGATCATGTCAAAGGCCGTCCAAGCACCCAAGCGATCTACTGTCGACTATTTCGACGAGACTCTGTCACCGCAACAGAGGGTGCACAAGAGCTGGAAACTCTGGAGCTTTTACGTCGATCTCGTTGAGAGTGTCTCCACCTTGGACGAGACGAAGAAGGTATACGAACGAATTTTCGAGCTTCGAATCGCAACGCCCCAGACAGTTGTCAACTACGCCAACATGCTGGAGGAGCAGAAGTACTACGAGGAGTCGTTCAAGATCTACGAGCGAGGCCTGGATCTCTTCAGCTACCCTGTGGCTTTTGAGCTCTGGAACCTGTATCTCACCAAGGCCGTCGATCGAAAGATTGGGATTGAGCGACTACGCGATTTGTTTGAGCAGGCTGTGGAGGACTGTCCCCCGAAGTTTGCCAAGACGATATACCTGATGTATGGTAACCTGGAAGAAGAGCGTGGACTAGCGCGACATGCGATGCGCATTTACGAGCGGGCCACGCGGGCAGTTGCAGACGAGGACCGAGCCGACATGTTCAACTTCTACATCACAAAGTCAGCGTCCAACTTTGGCCTCACGTCGACCCGGCCAATATATGAGAGGGCCATTGCGGCTCTCCCCGATACGGAGGCCAAGGACATGTGCCTGAAGTTTGCAGACATGGAGAAGAGGTTGGGTGAGATTGACCGAGCACGTGCCATCTACGGCCACGCATCCCAATTCTGCGATCCTCGAACCAACCCCGACTTCTGGACGAAATGGGAACAATTCGAGGTTCAGCATGGCAACGAGGATACGTTCAAGGAGATGCTACGGATCAAGCGAAGCGTGCAGGCTCAGTACAACACGGATGTCAATTTCATCGCTTCACAGGCTTTGGCTCGCAGTCAACGTCAACCTGGTGGCGCGGACGATGGTGAAGTGGCAGATGCGATGGCAGCGTTGGAGAGGCAGTCAAGGGCACCGCAAGGGTTTGTGGCAGCAAGTACGGGCCCAGCAGGGGGTAAATCGGTGCCGGCAGCTGTTACCTTAAACCCCGACGCGATTGAAATTGACGGTCTTGATGAATAACACGGTGATTTAGGAAGGATTTGTATTTTGAATAGGTTGCAATAGGGTTAATGTACAGGTCGTTTTCCACAATGAATAGTTTCCTTATGTTCCATCCTCGGCTTATATCAGTTCTTACACACCCAATACATCCGTCACTAGAAGGCCTGTTGCCCCTCGAGAGATGGTGTCTCATTTGGAGGAGCCCGAGCCCGAGCCCCAGTTCTTCTCTGTCATCTTGGACCAGTACTTGTCGGCATAGTTCCTCTCAACATGACCATCACGGGATCCGGGTGTAGCATAGATGGAACCCTTGCGTTTTTGAAAGCGGCTAGGGGGGACCTTGGAAGCATCTACCGGCGTTGGTGGTTAGCTCTAGGACCGTTGGACATGCCAGTAGAGATTGGTAGGTGGTATTTACCCCATTCATCACTCGTCCTTCGGTCCGCTGCATCGCTCGCTCTGCGATCCTGTGGAGGAGAGCCGACAACGGGAGTCTCGTTCATAATGGGCATTGTAGTGCCCTGTTCATTATTGATAGGTTGTGCCATTGTTTGGGTGGTTGGAGAGGGGTCAATAGTCTCTGAAGTCTGAGACTTGGACTTGAAATTAGGAAGATTGAACATGGGCATTTTGCTGAAGGTTTGTTCGGTTGGGCAGGGTGATACAATCAGGATTTAGGCAAGGATGTCCGACACCTGGGTGTTTATATGCTCGACAAGAAGTGAGAGACGGAGGGTTTACCCCGCAAAGCTTGAATCGGTTCTAAGGTACCCCGGCCTTGGCTTCACATGGAAAGGTTAGTATGGTTGTCTCTCACAATTGTATTGGATCGCTCCTGAGTCCGTCATTGTACTGTACAGATACAGCCAACCGTACGGAAGGAGGCAGGCGGCCGTGGCGCAGAGTCTGGATCATCGCGGCCGTTGACGTCACGGTGATGGTCACAATACGGAGATGGCCTCGGTGAATGGTTGAACAGGGTGCGAGAGGTTGCCGCATCTAATCTATGGTACAGCTATGATGACGAGATAGCGGAGGATCAGCCAACCTCCAGAAACGAGGGAGCTCTGTGATTGGGGGGGGACGTGGATGGTGGTGAGGGAGGGAAGATGGTGGTGGCCGTGTAACGCTACACGGCAAAAGAGGCAAGCAGGCAAGCTGGCCAGAGGTACCGTGACCACATCTTGCTTTGCTACCTTGAACGGCCATTTGCCAGGGCTACCCGTTATCAAAACTGCCAGGCAGCTTGACAACTTATCCACGAGCTCAGCGACGGATGGCGGCGGAATGGTGCGGTCGCTACGCGTAGTGGTGGCCCTACTTGAAAGACGATTGGATGTCTGTCTTGAGACGCACCGTTAGCAAGTCAGCTCAAGGGCGGGCTTGCCGACAAACACATTAGTAGCCCTTTTAAGAAGAGTAACAAGCAAAAAAGCTGTGCAAATAATGCAGCCACAGTGGCAATGGCTACGTAGGTGCAACGACAGCGGGTGAGTGCCTCCATATGACGATGGCAGGACTGACTTGTTTGTGAAAGACGACGCAAAGAGATGTCTCGATAGACGACACTGAGCGCATCGCTGCATGAGATTAACGAGCCGATGCAAGATGAGGCTGATGGGTGGTTGCAGGCCTGTTCAGTACTGTACTGTACTTGATACCCCCCTGGGGGAGGCCAAGAGTCTTTAGCTTTACTTGGCAGATCTACGCAACTGATGAGGCATCGCGCTCAGCTAGAATTGAGTTTCGCCCTAGGACGCGGCCCAGAGTCCGGTTCGTCCAGGATCGAGTAGTGCAATAAAGGTTGGTCCAAGCTACCTTGGAAGTCGACTGCAAGCATGCACCAAGCGAGCAAGGAGCTACAGTAGATGCCGGGCTCTCGGTAGTCGTTATTGAAGCATGATTCGTCAAGTCAAAGCTCCAGATTGACAGCTTGGAGCAACAGACAGCACCAAGGCCGAGCTAAGATAAGAGACAGAGAGAGCCTTAGTCATCTGGCGGGTCTGACTCACAGTGCCGTACTACGTACGTAGTAGAGGTCCCTCTTCAACCAATCAACATGACTCAAACTGAGGCTTAACAGAAACACCAAAAGACTCCATCTCAAATATCACCAATCTTCAACAGCGCCGAGGAATAACACTAACAATAACCTATACCCCAAGGCCTGACTCACTCATTCAGTGTCGGATAGCGCACCAAAGAGACCAAGCGTCCATCCACCAGACAGCCATTGTGTTCCTTTCCTGCATTTCTGTTACCTCATGTGTCACTCAAGCTTAACGTTGATCTGACTTGTTTCATGTTGAGGCGCTTGGGTCGTCCGGGTTTTGCCATGAAGAGGAAGCTTGACACATTCCTCAAGGAGAAGCACCTACCCTCGAGCTGCAAAGCTGCAGCGCTCTCAACCGCGTCATCTTCATCTACCACCACCAATCCATCAGGCCGAGTCTTGAAACCGCCCATGGCTACCACTACGATTCAGCTCACCCCGCGAGAACGGCAACTCCGTCGCCTGCTTCTCGATGTCGCCAAGTCGATAGACGAGGCTGGCAATGCGCCTGAGCCCATCGTCCTTCGCTGGGCTGGCGGCTGGGTCCGCGACAAGCTGCTCAACATCCAGAGCCATGATATTGATGTCGCCATCAATGCCATGACGGGCGTCCCCTTCGCTCAGCATATGTGCGACTACTGTGAGCAGCCAGAGGCAATGGCCAAGCATGGCATTGGTCCCGCCGACATTGGCAGCTTGCACAACGTTGCTCGTAACCCGGAGAAGTCCAAGCACCTCGAAACGGCCATGGTCAAGATGTTTGGTCTTGACCTCGACTTTGTCAACCTCCGCAAGGAAACGTATACCGAGGACAGCCGCAACCCCCAGATGGAGTTTGGCACAGCCGAGGAGGATGCCCGCCGCCGCGATGCCACTGTCAATGCGCTCTTTTACAACTTGCACGATGACCGTGTTGAAGACTTTACGGGTGGACTCGCAGACATGGACGCCAAGATCATCAAGACGCCTCTGGAGCCTTTCCAAACCTTTACGGATGATCCCTTGAGGGTGTTGCGTCTTGTCCGCTTCGCTAGCCGACTCCAGTTCACAATTGATTCCGACACACGCAAGTTCATGGCGGATTCCAAGGTCCTTGAGGCGCTGCGTGTCAAGATCAGCCGAGAACGGGTGGGCGTAGAGCTCGAGAAGATGCTGAAAGGTTCGGCGTCAAGCCAAGGGCAGATTTCGTCTGCATTCGTAATTGATTAGCTGACAAATCGACAGGTGCCCATCCTTATCAAGCGCTCGAGTTTATTGATGAGCTGCAACTCTTCCCTGCCATCTTTACCGACCCCAGTCAAGAGAGCCTCCCTGTACCAGATACCTCGCGATGGAACGTCGCTTATACCTGTCTTGAGCAGCTCCTGCAAGACCAAAGCTCTTCCTCCATTGCTGGCCGGCTGATTCAATCTGAGGATGCCGCTTATTCTGCCTGGAATCTTGCTGCCCTTTGCCCGTGGATGACTGTGGAAGAGCCCCCAAATCCCCGCAAGAAGCCAAATGCTCTCCCACTTGTCGCAGTGGTCGCCCGTGAAGGCTTCAAAGCCCCAAACAAGCTGTCGGATGTCATTACGTCCTCACGTCGAAACCATGATGAGATCATGGTGTTGAAGAACGCCGTTTGTAATGAGAAGCCATTCATTCGAGAACGGGATCGATTCGGCATGGCTATCCGAAAATGGGATACCCCTGCGGGTTCGTGGAGACTCCAGGTTCTGAATGCCTTGCTGGTCGACGTCATGGAAACTGTCCCGAAATGGTCCCTTGGGGTGTCGGAGAGTGAGTAACAATCATAATTCGAACAACTTGACAGGCATGGGAGAGGCTAACGGCGCGCTTAGAGCAGAATGAGTTCCTGGCAGGCTGGAAGACATTCCTCGACCATCTGGCCGAGCTTGATGTTTACGAGGCCCCGTCGCTCAAGCGTCTTCTCGATGGACGACGGCTGGCTCAAGCACTAGGAACCAGGCCTGGGAAGTGGACTGGGCAGGCCCTTGATATTTGCGTGGCGTGGCAGCTCCGTCATCCTGGTGAGACAGACCCAGCTGGTGCTATAGAAGAGGTGCGGCAGCGACGGCAGGAGTTGGGGATACCTTGAACCTGTGAGCAGGGGTACCATCCTAGATACGTGGCAGTGCCCCCGCTGGATAGTGTTATAGAAAGACTGCCTCCCTTATTTGTTTTACGACAAGGTAGTCAGTCACCTCAGAGGCAAGTGGTGGTGATCCTGCACGGTGCTAGATCCCGCAGTTTCATACTGTGCTGTAGGCATAGGCGCGCCAGAAATTAGGCATTCACTCACCATGGAGTAGATTTGTAACACTGATACAAACTCTAATAACATCAACCCAATCCTCACTCCATCCTGCACTCTCCATTCAAGCATCCATCTTCTAAAGAATGCCCTTGACTACTCTCGATTTGGTGCTCGACGTGCTGTGTGGTTTGCTGGGCAGTGCCAACTCGGAACAACTCTATGCCCTTCCGGGTAAGCCCATCCAGATAACTCGAATAGCAGCGTCAAGCTAACTATGTATCGCCCTTCACCCAGATCGCCTGGATGAGTACCTCAACAAGGGTTTGGAAGATGTGACCTCTCGATTAAGTGCATGCGAAGGAGAATCGGTACGTAACCCTTCGTCAATAGCTCCTGGTCAAGATGACTCAGGAATCAATTCCACGATACGAACTGACACGTTCGAATCCCAGGACCTTCATGAAGCTACTCTCCTACTAGCTGCTTATCTATCAATAAAAGAAGGCCGTGGCCTAGATAATGATCAAGCTGAGAGACTTGCCCAAGTCATCAGCGAGAAGGTGCTGTCGTTGAAGACCGGCTCAGGTACGTTCAGTTCATTATCGCTGCTGCTCACCCATGTTCTTCTTATTCGCTTGCTCACTGATTTGATACACAAGCCTCTTCTCTACTTGTGGAAGCAGGTGTCTCTTGTCTCAGTCTTCTCTCCTCAAGACAATCTCTCGCCTTGGACGAGGATACTCTCCTGAAAATCACCTCAGTCACAGACTCCCGGGACCCATGGGCCACACCAGTATCTGCAACCGTTGCAGCAAAGCTTCTTGCTGAGCAGTTACCGGATGAAAAGCTGACAAACTTTGTCGTCGGCCCAGTCCTTCAGAAGTCCCTAAAGCCGCTCTTTACCAAACCCTCTTCGAGGATCACGGCTTCTGGGCGACCGTCCCAGTACGCCGCGGTAGGAGATCCATCTCGGCAATTTTCGGAAGCCCAACTGTGGAGGCATGAAGCTCCCTGGGCGGGGACTACAATGCAATGGGCTGTGAATATGTCCAAGGTCAGTTCATCTCCGTCATCCCCCTCCCCCGATCATCGCTAACACCTGTCGACTGGTAGCCTTCTCTCATTCGGGAGCGCTGGCCGCTGTTCACCCCGGCCCTGCTCGCACTGGTCGAGGACGAGTCGATAGAGGTCAAGTCGAGAGGCCTGGAGATTCTGGCGACATTCGTGAGCAAATGCCCCGCCCAGGTGCTGCAAAATACAGGAATTGGTCGCGTTTTCGAGGACGCCACATTCCCCATGCTGCTCTATCTTCCCAGCATTACGCCCGAGCATCAGTCTACGAGCCTCCTCATCCCAGCTTACGATGTGCTCATCAGACTGGCAGAATCCTCCGAGGGCCCTGAAAGTCCTGAACGTCGCCGATTACTGGACAAGGTTCTTAGAGACGGAATATTTGCTGGGCATTTCCATGCCTCCCAGCACACCCGAATAGTCCAAGTCCTGATGCAGAAAACCGCGTCGATAGTCAATTGTCTGGGTATCTATTCAATCAAGCACCTCAAGGTACGGTATTTACAAGTACAACAAAACGCCGTTGAATCCTGCTAACATGCTTTCGAAAAACAGAACATTCTCTCCATGATCTCATCAACCATGACAGACCCATTCGCAACCTCATATCCTCCCACCCTCGTAGCTGCGACGCAAGCACTGAATGCCATCATCACCAATGGCTGGCCTCGGATCCAGGAGGCTGAGCACACCGAAGAGATCATTCGAATCCTGTCCCTGTGCTGGCTCAACGTCAGTGAGGAGAGCGAGAGGAATTCATCCCAACTTTCCGAGGACGATGCCAAAGCCCTATCTCAGGAGCTGATGCACACATCCAAAATCTTGCAGACTCTCTGGGCGCAGGATGGCTCCAAACGCCCCGCAAGACTTGATCAAGTCCTGGAGCGAGAGTCTCGATTGACAAAACTCTTTCCTCCAGCTTCGGCTTAAGCGCAGCTGGACGAGTCCTTGCACGTCTAGTCCAAAGGCTGCTGCTTGAAGAAAGACTTCCCACGCAGCCATTTCCTATAGGCTTTGTATCTCTTCTTGGGACCATCTTCCTCGGTTACCGTCAGGGGGTTCTCTCCCACCTTAAGCAGCTCAGCATAGACGTCGATCTCCTCCTCAGTCCCTTTGACCATGAGACCTTCGTCCTGCCAGTCACCATTGACATACTCCTGATACTCGGATGAGTCAACGTCGGCAGGTGTGTCGCTGGAGACGACGAGGGGAAGGTTCTGAGGGTGTTTGATGTACCGCTCGTAATCTTTAGATTCTTGATCTGCCACTGACGGGTTCAGAGAGTCGTGGACAGCCTTGGTGAACGTCCATTGCGCAGCCTTGGACTTTTCGAGGGCCGTTGGCTTTGCTTTGGGAGGCGACTCAGGCCTATGGTTTGTGTCCAGTCGCAAGCCGTTTGCCAGAGCAGTCTTGTCTTGGACAGGCTGCAGCCAGCGTTGAAGCGAGATGCCTTTTGCCGGCGACCGGCTTGAAGCAGTCTCAGCAGCGCCATTTGTAACTTCGTCTATTGATCCCATTGGTCGTGTCGGGGCGGGTGCGCTCTCTTTGGCAGCCTCCTTCTTGTGCTTCTTTTTGTCGCTGTTGTCCACATCACCCTCTGTGCGAACCCGGAAGGGACTGAGATCGTATCGGCCATCCTGAGTGGATTTGAGGGGGATGTACTTGATGGTCGAGTTCATCTTGTACGCAAACATTTTGGGGAAAGACGAAAGGGTGGACGGTCTATAATACTCGAGCCAATAATCGTCAAAAAATTCGACAGGATGAGAGCGGGCAATGTCCCGACTGGGCACGTATGGTGGGACTGTCCTCTCTTGTAGATGAGCTGGCGTGTACCAGTTGATGTAGTCGTGTTTCATCCTAGCAGACCAGTCCCTCGGATTGGCGTGGTGAAGGTAGTAATCGGTGGCCAAGTCCCACAGCCTAGGCTGGCCCTGAGAAAAGATGTAGTTACCGAGGAACAGATTATAAGCCTCTTGGCGTTGACTGTCGAGAAAGGAGTTGTTGTAGTATCGCTTGAAGCTCTCAATCATGTCGCGCGAGTGACTAGTCCATTGGTTGATCTTGCGATATGTTTCCATGGTGTTGACCAGTTGGGAGCCGCCATATTGAACGGCAATAGTATCGCCATGGTCGTGCCACATGTGAGTGAAGAGGTTGACGGCGTCTGTATCGTATTCGACAGACGTGTTTTCCAAGATTCCAAGCGCATGGAGTTGATGGCCTAGCGCCTTCTTGCCGATGACGAACTGCGCTGCATTGGTACGATCCAAGCAGTCAATGCAGTTGGTTCTGGCCACTCCGTTCTGAGCCGTCATGGGGCTAGTGAGACCGTCACCGTTCTGAAAGAAGCCCGTCGTGGTGAGAACCGACTCGGCAATGAGTTCGAGGTTCCCAATGACGTCTCCGCCGCGCACTTTGGATGCCCGGCTCATATCCCACGCCTTGTGGATAATCTTCTTTTCCTCGGGCAAGAACTGGTTGAGGTAGTCGATGGCATCCGTGTACGCCTCTAGTAGTTTGGACTCGCGTGGCTGCCTCTCCTTGGCCTTGATCAAGTTCAAGACGTAGATTGGTGCACCGTAGCGCTCAAATAAGTTATCAAAGTGCAGGGCGGCCGCGCCGTAGAATGGGTCAACCAAGTTAAGTTCGATAGGGGGCTTGGGCGTCACTCCTGTGCTGTCTTGGGTCCAGTAGAGCGGAATGCTTCCTCTGTGTTGGACGTACGAGGTGTACTGTGGGCTACAGTAAAGCTGGGGGCCAGGTGCGTGGAAGGATGTTGTCAAGGACTCGGCAACGATCTGTTCTGTCTCGACGTCGTTGGCAACGTAACCCTGAGGATTGTCAGTACGCCATTGGCTGATTGGGTCATCTCGGCCCTGGAAAGCAGATCACGTACAAGATCATTTGCTCCTCTCTTCAGAAATCTAGCACCGGCAAAGTAGCGCGAGCGCCTTGCGATGACCGTGATATGTGCCGTCCGTCCATAGATGGAGAGAGCTAGCCTCAACTGTTAGTATATCCTTCTTCCGTGCAGGTATCAATGCGCCTCAGGATAAACATACCTGCCTGGTCAATGTAGCCGTGGATAATCGGGCGACACCAATCATAGGGATCCCGGAGGGACCCTACGGCTGGTTGCAACAGGTAATCATTCCACACAAACATGGAATTGAAGTCCTCATCATCTGGCGGCAGCATACCCTGAGCCAGAGCCTCGCGCTCCCGAATAACGTTGTGTTGCATGGTGCGCGTGACATCGTACGAATAGCTGTAGTAGAAAGACCTGGTCAGATCAAGGTTGTTTAGAATGCTGAGAAACCGCTGCTCCTCCGTGTTGCGCGTGTCTAGCTTGAACTTGGCTGGCGTCAGAGGGATCAACTCGGTGCCTTCGATTTGGTAGATGTAGTGTCCTCCAACCATGGCGACAGTGCTCTTCTTGGTGATGAGGAGCATGTAGTAGGGCCCAGTGAACTTGATGAAGCCGAGTAAACCCCATGTCGTGCAGCGCAGCTTGATCCCGCCCGTGCCTCGGTTGCCGTCGTCGATGGTGTCCAACAGTTGGATCATCTCCTTGAGACTGTAAACAATCTTGTCGTCCGTCATGTTCAGCTCAGCGCCCTCGGTAGTTCGGTCAATCTTGAGGATCCTGTACCGCTTCTCGCTGACGTCGACGCCCACGATGTAGTATCGACTCGCCGTCTCATACAAGCTAAACTTGTGCATCTTGTATATAAGCCGGTCGGGTACAAGGTCGTCGAAGGTATCGGGGATTGCTCGCGTAGATGGGTCGGGGCTCGTCGTTCGCATGAAGGGCTTCGCTATCGCAGGCTCGTCGTCATTGTCGTCCTCTCCAACCTGGTTGGGACCGCCAGCAGCCTCAGAGGACAACGGACTGGCGGCACCATTGTTCTGGAGCAAAGGGAAGACAGGTACGTCTCCATTCGCATCGTTGATGGCTGGCAGGACATCCGAGGGTGCTGAGCTGAGCGAGTCCGGAACGCCATACTCAGACATTCTGACAAGCGCGTGGCATGTCCCACTGCCAAAGGCGGAACTGCGCGACTGCTAGAGAATGCGAGCTGAAAGTCGAGAATAGCTTGGTCCTTGTCGTGTATGAGTGTGAGTTGAGTTCCAGGCAAAGCCTAGTTTCCCTTGAAGTTCCTTATCGGCGGGCTGCTACGCTTTAGACCCCACACAATCAGATGACGTCGTTGCATGGCGACCTCAAGGGGACCACCTCGTGATGGCCACAACCGCGTCACATGAACACCGGATTAAATAGAATATGCGTTAAACTGTCATCCCGTTCACTTCCAAGGCTGAGCTATCATCCATGAAATCGACAGAGGTGTTCTATTATGCGTTTTGTACAGTGTGCCTCTGTCAGGTAAATATCTAATTCCACAGCAGCAGCCTAATCCAGACGCCTCAGTGCTGAAGAGCACCGATTATCGATACCATAGCCTTGGCTTTGGCCTGTCTCTCCTTTATCCTTTTCGGCCATCGATCAGTATTTACTCCTCGCTTGCCTGCTCTTTCGTCTCTGCCTTTTCATCCGACTTCCTTTCCGTGTTCTCTTCAGCCTTCTCTTCAACCTCCTCTTCAACCTCGTCAACTTTGCCAACCTTCTCGTTGCCCTCCTGAGGTTCCGCCTCCGCCTCCTCAGTCTTCCCGTCAGCCTTTTCCTCAGCTGGAGGCTCATCAAGGGCAAGGTCGCTGCGAAGCTCAGGAAGGAACCGATCGATGCGCTTCCAAGTCTCCGACCATAGCTCTTCCTTGGAGGGATCCTTGTTTGGAGAAACAAGGTATCCACTGCTGGCCATGAATAACAGCACGTTCTTGAGGTTCTCGCGAACTGCCTCCTCCTACACAATTTCTGTCAATGATTGACTAGCCAATGGTATGCTCAGTCAACTTACAAGGCTGTCTCCCTGGCCACTGTTCATAAGGCGATCCATGATCTCGATGATCTTAAGCCAGAGATCTAACATGCCATCCCACTCAGACAAGAGCACCATGTACTGGAGGAAAACCTTGCATAGAAGCGAGGCGGACTGGACTCTCATCTCACTCATTCCATCCCGGTCGGATGAAAAGACCTCTGGCTTGAGAAGCTGGATGATCAGGGGAAACAGGACCTTCCCGAAGATGGCAGTCCACTCCTTCGGGTCGCTACAAGTCAATTCCGGCGATAGAAGAGATCGCTGAAGGGCAGAGAAGGCCAGCTGTCGCACTTCTCTGCAAGGGTTCGCGCATTGTGTCGTCAGGGCTTGGAAGATGGGCAACCAATACGCCGACCAAGCTGGAGAAAAGTTTAGCAAGACAAATTCAAGGGCAATATTGTGCTCTTGTGACAAACCTTCGCTGCTCTCAAGCTGGGATTGCTGCATGAGGTGAGGAATGCGATCCGTCATATTGTACAACATGTTGATAGCTTTGGACCCTCTAGCGACAGCCTCCGCATTGCTATGATCCCGCGTAAGTAAATCATCCTCAGCCTGTGAAGTTACTGCATACCGTTTCTTGTCCTGCTTCTGGTAATTTGGTCTCAGAGGCCGAGCGCTTCGCGCTTGCATGGCAGAGGGCTTTGGGCTGGCAGCAGAGGCAAAGTCGTTGAGAAGCGAGATCGCTGCCTCATAGTTATCAGCCATAATCGCCGGGGATGTTCCAGTAGTTCCCTTCTCCAGGATTTCGAATACCAGCGCCGCTGCTTCAGGGCGTTGGGCCAAGGCACGAAGGATAGCCCAGAAGTCGGGAGATGTCATCATTTCACGCCTCAAGGGTCCGGGCTCGTCAATGCAAAGCGCAAGGCCCTGCAACACTAAATCCGAGTTGTTGCCCAGCGCATCCTGTGGTAGGGTTGAGATGGTATGAAGCAGGAAAGGAACATTGACAAAGTCATGATCCTTGATTACGTCAGTTTTGGGTCGTAGTCCATCTGTAAAAATACTTACGTAGCTAACGTTGAGGAGTTTTAGGGCATAAAACGTCGTTCGAGAAACCGTGATAGCGTGATATTGTCCTGGATCGCGGAGCACACTCTGAAGCGTATCAAGGACCACCTTGCCCATACTCTCGATAGACTCAGCATCCCGCGTCGCTAGTAGGGTGCAGAATTCCAGAATATACGCCACGCTTGGGTCATATCTGAAATGTCCTGGTGGTTGGACGTGGCCGTTTGTGGGAGATGCAGGCATGCTTTCATGCTTAACACTGATAACGGTCGTAGTGGAGTCCTCCGGGAGCTGATCAACAAGTGTCGCAACCACCGCCTTAGCAACCGACGCATCAAGTTCGCTGACAGAATTGTGAGCATTGACGTGTCTATAAAGGGGATAAGAAACTCACGCAATATTCTCAAACACTGCGGTCATCTTGCATGATTTGATGCAGTCGATGGTGCAGAGTGTGCTCTCGAGTTCTTCGTCGGATGGCTCCGGCGGATCATCAGCGGCATAGCTCGAGATGTATGAAGTGAAAGCGGAAAAGAAGCCAGTTTCTGCGTTTCGTGCCACTCGGTCAATGACCTGTGATGGAGTTTGCAATGGGATGGGCGGCAGGGGCAGGGCAGTCAGACTACTCGGGGAGAAGGATCCGACCAGGGAGTTGGTGAACAGATTGAGCCAGATGCGGATGACCTGAGAAGATTAGCAAGGCTTTCAAGGCAAGAAATAGGGTACAAACATATTTCCAGCTCTTGCGGATGAGTTTTTCACTACCAGTAACAACACGGAAGAGCACGAGCGTCGCGAGTTGGGCTCTAAAGTCTCTGCCAAGCTTGACAGCGAGCTCGCTGACCATGACGCTGCCATCGCCAGCCTGGACTTCTGTATTGAGAGAGGTATTAAAGGGAGAGTCTGTTGCCAGAGTAGACATGTGGCTCAAGCAATAGACGATTTGATCAAGGGCCTCGGTGTTCTGGTACTTGGTGGCGATGCGTGCACATTCGTCAAATCCCGTGACAATTCTTGCAAACACAGCATCGTCAGTGGCAGACATGAACACATATGACAACGTAGAAACGATCGGCTTCCAGGTCGTGGCGAACATGTCGGCATCATAAATGTTCGTATCACAGATGACCAGATTCCCGACAGACTCAGTCTTGAGGAGCAGCTCTCTCCAAGCATAGTCAAAGGCATGTTTGTTGTCATGTTCGTCCGGAAGAATGATCTCGTTAGACTTAATGGACTCGTAGATTGTCTGCAGATATTCTGGTGCGAAATTCTTGCCGTCGTTGGTCCCCCTGAGATTTTTGGCAAAGTCCTCCAGCGTCATGCGCTTTTTAGAGTCCAGGTTGGGGTTGTGCTGGTCAGTGTTGAGCAAGATGATGGCATATGTCAAGATGTACACCGCGTCCTTATCTGCGACTTCGCCTGTAGTATCATCGGAGCAAAACTTGTCAGAGAATGCCTCAACAATGGTGGCAATCAAGGGTGCCTCTCCAGGTAGCCGGAATGATTCGAGGCATAGCCTCAGTGCCTCATCGACTCGCTTTCCAGAGAAGTCGAACAGATCCAAGAAGGAACCCAGGATAGCTTCATTGCCTCTTTTGGAGATAAAGTCGCCGAGTACCTTCTTATTGACACGGGAGGTCCCCTTGAGGAACCTTGCAACCGCCACAGGGTCAGTGGCGTCATCGATGATGTCCTGCGCTTCCAAATATCCCAGGCCAGCCTTGGGTTTCTCGTTGAACTTGCTTGCTCCCTTAATGATGATCTTCTTTCTTCGCCTCTGCTCTCTCAGGCTGGCTGGGTCAGGGAAGCCCTCATGGACTGGATCTTCATGCAGCCGTTCGGCAATGAACTGAATATACCGTAGCAGCGCATCAAGGCAAAGAGGGGGCACACTCGTTGTGCTCCACGTTGCTGAGTCTGGCAGAGCATTTCTTGACAGGAGCCCAATCATGTCCTCGCAGAGATCGCTCCGATCAACATCGCAATCGTAGTTGATAAAGAGCTCCGCCATGAATGTTGGCATCCTTGACAACACTCCTACACTCTCGACCATAGCCTGACGAGCATCGGGTTTTCGGGCGCCTCCTTCAAGGCCGAGTTTCTGGCGGTCCTTGACCGGGACTGGAGTCGATCGCCCACTACTAGGCTGTGATGATTGCGATGGCTTCACCAGCTTGGGCGTTTGTGGGATTCCAGCGTAGAGAGATGGCTCAATTCCGGGTTCGCGAGGAATCTCGACCTTGGGGTGAAGGCAAGCGACCAAGTAAGACAAGAACAATTCCTGCTGTAGCTTGAGGACGCCACGGCAGGTAGCTAGTAACGTGCCAGCAACGATGAGAGATTCTTGGAGAATAGCCATGTTGTCGGATCTTACCAGCTGGAATAGGTAACAGCACAGCCGATCCTCAGCGATGACTGCTAATGCGGGATGTCGAGAAATGAAGGGCCCAGCAACCTCGAGAGCCACGTGGATAATCCGTAGCGCCATGACTCTCATAGTGTCAGTGTGCTGGTGGTCCTGGGGATCCAAGAAGTTGACGAGTACTCGGAAAAGCTCGCGAACAGAGGGCAGAGAGTAGGGCCTGAGGTCGACAGACTCCGTCTCCTCGGTCTGTTCGCTCGCAGTCACTTGTGCGGTCTCCGAGTTGGACGCCGTATCTCTGCTGGTCCGCTCGGGATCGGGGGTCGCTGTTCCAGGGACTTCCAGGCTCGCGGGATCCGCAGACAAGGCATCGGCTTGAGGAACAGGGTTTTCCATCCTGACGCTACCCATATCATCATCCACTTGCTGATCCAATGCATCAGCATCATCACCGGCCTCAAACTCCAGGTGTTTGACGTCTTCGAATATGATCTGACACATTCTGACCATAGAAGCTTCGGCAGTCCTGCGCAAGACAGGAGAAAAGCGTGGCTGTGAGCAGATGGCAAGTCCGCGACCCATCATGTCGCAGACGCTCTCGTCGCTCAAGATGTCTCCACCAGGTCCCGACATCATGTCTTCCATGAGGTTGAGAATCATGAGAAGGACAACCTCGACCTGTCCTGAGTCGCTAATATCGAATTGACAGTGTGTAACGGCGGCTGAGAGTGATTGCATAGCCAAGGCAAACCGTGGCGACTCTGGGCAGATGAAGCCGTATGCCAGAAACTTCCTCAATGCGCCGAGAGCAAGGATCGTGATCGGAGCGGCAGTGCCTTTCGTCTGAATAACATGGAGAAAGGGCGTTAGGATTGCGGGAGCATCGAATGACCGGATATCTGTAAGCAGAGATATTAGTTACTGCGCCCGATTAAATAATGGGGGGGAAACTAGAAGGCCACAGTACCTTTAACGCCAGCAAGCTCATGCCTCAGCTTTCCAAAGCCAGCAATCATGGGGTTGTCCTGCATGCTCTTGCCTCTCTGACCGCGCAAACCCCAGCGGTTAGTGAGACCATCATGGTTGGCATCACTGCTTATCCTCGCCGCGGGGCTCTTGCTCCTCCGGCGCGGCGACGGACTGGGAGGCCCAAGGTGAACGGGGTTGGGGCTCCCTCCAAGGATAGCCGACACGGACGAGTTTGGAGAGCGCGCATGCTTCTGGATGGCGGAAGTTATAGAGATGCATTCTGAAATGACCAAGGACACGGGGTCCACTGCGACAGTGACAGGTCGGCTTCGATACTGCATCCGAGGGAGAAGGCTGCGATTCTCGAAGCTGGAAACCCCAGAGGGCCTAGGGCTCTCCATCGTTACGGGTTGCTGTTCATCGCGATTCATGATCTTATAAGCTCGAGGACCGTTGTCGAGATCTGCGACCAGGCGATTCGCTCAGGCTCGGGGGTGGATGAGCAGCTTTCGATATCGCAAGTCGAGAAAAAAGGGGACAAGTATTTCCCGGAGACACGAAGACCGCGTCTTCTTTAGGGAATTCCAGGGACCGCTAGCGGGTGGTCGGGCGCTGCCTGGAGATTTTTGAGGTTGGGTGATGGAAGATCAAGTCGCTACCCTTGGACAGCACTGCTAGCTGAGGTACCACTTAACGACGTCGCGTAGAAGCTGCGCTCTCACTTTCTCCAAGGTGTCGTCCAAGGATTGCGTTGATTGGTCAGCTGTTAGCATCGGTACAGGGACTCGCCGAGGCCGCCACCCCTTATTTTGGACAGTCCTACCTAGGCACTGTAATACACGGTCCAAGAAACACCAGTCAAAAAAAATATCAACATATGAATGACAAATAGAAAGCAGGGCCAGAAATACTTTGCATGTTTCGTGCTGAATGCCATCGCTCGAGCTGAGTTGAGCCGCAATACTTGAAAAGGAACATGTGCCTCAACTACAGGTACCTACTTACATACAGGCCGGTTAGTTAGCAGTTGCTACATCATTTATGGGTACCTTGCCTCATGAGCGACACGTGGGGGAGGTGGCACGTGAGAGAAGGAGTATCAAGTATCCCAACGTTTCCTTCGTGCAACAGGACAGTCCTGGTTAAATTGCTGAAGAGTCAAATTCGCGTGGAGAAATATTTAATGCTCTCTGTATCTTTTCTTCGCGTTTGTAACCAGTGACTGTTTCCCAACCAAACGCCTTCCTACAATGCCAGTACGAAGTTATCTTCGACCTCGTACACATTGCCAACTGTAAACTTCATCCTCAGTCCCCAGGCCGACGACTCCATAAAGCCATGTATTGTACAGCACATACACCGAGACTCGTCGGTAGTGATAGCGGCGCGAGCCAGTCGTAGGTTTCAAGAAACTGCTTAAGCAGCCGCCTTGCCATCTTCCTTAGCCAGCTTCGGTAAGATTTCAGCCTTCGCTGCCTTGCCTTCTTGCTTGGCCACATTGCCATCTTCCTTAGCCAGCTTGGGTAAGATTTCAGCCTTCGCTGCGTCACCGGAGCCGCCCTTCGCTGAGTCGCCAGAATCACCCTGGCCCTTGTGGGGTTTAGCCAAACCCTCTCGGCTGGGAGCCTTTGGTGAGTCCTTGATAGGCTTCTGCTGAGCCACCAGATTTTGCATCTCTTGCTTATCCTTTTCCCACTCCTTCCTAGTGTCACTGTACTCTTCCTTAATCTTCTGCTGGTTCTTCTTCTTTTCTGCCTCTTCCTTCTCGCGGGCGAGTCGCTCTCGCTCCATTTCCTGCATCATGAGTTAGCACAAAGAGAGTCCACCGGGATCAGGAAGGGCAGAAGAAACAAACCTCCATGTGGCGGATATCATCCACACTAGGCTCGTATAAATGCCAAATCGTGTAGTGAGGAAGACCAACGACAGAATACCCCATTCTCTTGGACATCTGGCCAATTCGTGTCAGCAACAGCCCACTCAGACTCAGGTAATTGGGTTCCATACCTTGCCAAATCCTTCTGTTTCAGCATGCTTCTCGAAGCTAAATGCTGGGAAGTGGACACCAGACCGGAAAACCTTTGCCTTTGCCAAGATACTGACTCCTCCAACTCCGTCAATCTCCATCTCCATGTCAGGATCACCGAAAGGATCACGAAGGTAGGCCAAGTGCGGCCTCCATGTGGCATACTCGGCATAGCCCTCAACGATGACAGCATCCTCGTCAAGTGTATCGGCGAGAGCCAAGGCAGTCTCCGACTCCTGCCAAGAATTCAGGTCGTAAGGCTGCTCTCCGCCGAGCCAGTCAGGCAAAGGTCGCCAGACGTCTGGTCCTGAATTAGCACCCTCGAGATTTACAAAGACCAAATGCTAACTGGCGACTTACTAGGAACAATGACATCCTTGTTATGGCGCATGAGATCCTCCAAGATCGTAAAGGGAGCGGTTTCCACATCAACGTCGCGCCAGTAAACCCACGAGTGATATGGTCGCAAGGCAGCGCTAAGCAGCCAGTTGCGAGCCTGCGCCATCAATTTTCGTCGACTGGCCTGCGCGGCGAAACCATGACGGCTTTCAACATCTTGGTTGACCTTCTGGCCAAAATCCTTCTCGATGATGGATATCTCACCATAAGGCTGCTTCGGGTCTCCGTCGGCTTGGATTGCCTCCAGGCTTGTCGATAGTACGTCAAGCGTTTTGTCTTTCGAGTCGGAGACGAGGAAAGCGAGATCGATGAGATGGTGCGGATAGGTGAAATTGCGGAGGTGAGAAAAGAACATGGGCAAATGCGCTTCGGCATCACGGAGCGGCACACACAAAAGAATGCGCTCCTCACGTTCCCAACCGCGGGCGGTGCCTTGGACAGTGGTTAAGTCGTAGTAACGAACCGTCTCGAGCTCAGGTGTGCCACTGGTGGAGAGGAGGCCGAAGGAAACGAGCGAGGCGACGGGACTGGAAGGCCATAGCCAGATGCTGAAGACGAACAGGATCGCAGCGATTGCAGCAAGTCGGACGAGGAGCTTCTTGCGACGGCGTAGGGCGGGTGTCAATGTTCGCGGCTGGAACCTGATGAGAATCTGGGTGTCAGCGGAAGGAATCCCAACGCATACGACGTTCGCGGAGCGTCGCCTACAACCTGCAGGGTATGCGGCAAAGAAACACCTACTTGTGTGGGGAGATATCAAAAGTGTTGCCGCGTGGGTAGCCGTTGGAGGCGGCGGCGGCGTGGTGCCGGGGCATCATGTTGGAGTTGGAGGTTGGCAAGGCATAGGACGGCATTGAACGACCTTTGCGCGGAAACGCTCCGCGGCGCGTCCCTCGATCGCACTCGAATTCGAATCCAAGGTTGCTGTGCACGGGGAAATGGCCGGCAGGCAGAGAGAGTGATGGGTAGCAAGGCCAGCGAACAGATTGTTGTTAGGAGGGCGACGCAGGGGATGCGATGCCAACCAAGGGACCGACTAAGAACGGGTAGCTTTCAACGTCGCCTCTTTGCTGCACTATGGCTCTCGTCTTGTCTGTCTTGGACTCGAGCCGCAAAGTCGCTCTCAACTGTATCGTTTATCGTACTGCGTCGTCGTAATGGTCGTTGAAGGAGCGTCGTTGGGCAAGGTGGCTCCAAAGCCGACCAAGTTCTCTTGGGGAACGGGATACGAAGTGCTGCGTGCCAGGGCGAGACGACCGCTGAAAATGCATGTGTTCGGGTCCCTTTAGTCGAGGGAAGGGGTCCAAGTGCCAATTCTGATTGGGTCCCTCGACGTCAGCTTATTCGAGACTGGGCCCTGACAAGAACACCTTTACGATCTACCCCTGTCAATGATCCAGCCCAAAAAAACGAGTTACACCTAATTTACATCTGGGCTCTATCTACACAGCAATCTCCTTATACGACCTTCGCAGGGGCCCGGGTTTCGATCCAGTCTAACAAACGGCACAAACTCCTCCCTTATCAAGATCATACCTCATCACGATATCGCGATTTCACTGAGACGCGACTATCGTCCAGCGAGTTACGCTCTCTGGTTCTCCCTCACTATTCCCAAGAGCACGCACAAGAACTTTACGCAACGACGTGTGATTGATGGAATTTGGTATATTGTTTGGATTGATATATGTATGGCTACGTTAAGTAGAAACTTACATTGACTCTCGAGACGTGGTACAGTTTGAGTCGTAAATTTAAGACATACACTTACATCTATAAACCTTGTGCATCCGTTAGTTACTGACGGACGCCAATATAAAAAGCAAAAGAGCAAAGTCGAGACTAAGAAGGAATATGTGATGGTTCAGACAAGCCGGTTTTACTCAGTCCTCTCGACCGGCCCTGAATGCCAACAACCCAAAACGAGCTGCCAGCACCCCTGACACTGGAGTCGCCATGACACTCGAAAGAGAAACTCCACAACCAGTCATCGGCTCCCCAAGGGGAGCCTACGGTGCGGGAGGGTGACTTGGCCAAGATGAAGTCGTGGAATGGATAGAACTTGTTTCATCATATAACACTCTCCCCTCTGACACCTCGAATTCGCGCAACACACTTACTGGATGGATTCATAGATAAGGTAGAGGTTCAGAGTCATTGTAACAGGGTATATCCTAGCACTTTTGTTCATGGTTAGCCTCGAGCAATTTGAGGATCGAGTAGTGCAGAAAATGGTGTGAAGGATAAGTATCAGAGATCTTGGTATGGTAAAATGGGAGTCATCACTTTGGTTCAGTAGCAGAACTGGATGAAAAAGGTTCTCATCATCGACGGGGTTGGGAGAGGGTTTTAAGAATAGAAGAATGTGTACGAACCTTGCGAAGGACATCATGTCAAAACGATTCCGAGTAAATGATAGCAAAATTTTATAGATCTTTGCAAGTCAGTCAGTACAAACTACTCAAAGACAGTTCCGAAGAGGAAAGAAGAGACGGTGTAGTGCTCAGATGGTAGTGCATGTTGTTCAGACGCTCAGGTGTCGCGGGAACAGTGGTGAAGAAATCATCATTGGGTGAGGGAGAATTCGAGGAGTGCGTCACGTACCTGTTGAATTTGGCACCGGAGCGCCCGAGTGCAGACCAAACTAACACTCCGACAAGACTTAGCAAATCAGCGATATTCCACTTGACTTTGCTTGTCGGCGGTGTTTGTTGGGAGGCAAGCAGGCTCTCGAAGGTGATGTAGAGAAGAAGGATGAGATGCAAGAACGATGGTCAACGAGAAAATTTGAAGGGTTAAGAGATGGGGCTGTCGATGACTAAGCGCAGCGATAAGTTATCTTTTTTCTCGCTTATTGCATTAAAGGGGCTCCACTTCTCGCGACCAAAATCCATGCTCGTATCTTGGTGAGAGTTGCTGTACAGTAGACAGGGCAGATTCTCTCAAAATGGCTGATCGACGACGTATCAACGGTCCCGGCGGTGTCACTATACCGCCAGTCTTTGAAGCAGATGAATTGCCTATTTCAGGTCGGACGCGGCCGCCAAATAGCATCCGGGCGCAATGTGAGTTGTTCTCGCCCTGTCTGTCTCAAATAACTATCGTTGCAGGGGACTAACAACCGAAATAGATCTGAAGACTGGAGTAACACCCTCTGCCTCCGGGTCAGCTTACCTGGAAGTCGAACCCCAAGATGCCTCTGGGAGCAAAGGCATGAAGCTTACCTGTACGGTTCATGGGCCTAGATCCCTACCTCGATCAGCCCCCTTCTCCCCTCACATGGTTCTCTCCACTCATGTCAAATATGCTCCCTTTGCAACACGCCAAAGGAGAGGCTATCTACGTGATTCCAGCGAGCGCGACTTGAGCACACATCTCGAGGCTGCCCTTCGCGGGGCCCTCATTGCGGACCGATGGCCCAAGAGCGGAGTGGATGTGATCGTTACCATCATCGAAGGAGACCAAGCCCGGCAAGTGGCTGTAGAGGAGGGAAGCGAGGAATGGGACATGATGAATGTGCTCAGTGGCTGTATCACAGTCGCAGCAGCCGCTCTTGCGGATGCTGGTATCGACTGCGTGGATACGGTTTCGGGAGGAGTTGCGGCGCTGGTGCCCGGCCAGAACGACAACGACCCTGTCATGGTGCTCGACCCGGTCCCGTCAGAGCACAAGGAGATTCTAGCAGCTTGCTGCGTCGCATATCTCCCAGCGCGAGATGAGATTACAAATCTGTGGTTGAAGGGGAGTCTACCATCATCTGACGCCAGCCTCCATCAGACGCTCGTTGCGCGGGCGGTACACGCTAGCAAGGGAGCCAACCTAGCAGTGGCGGCATCTCTCAGTGAATCCGTACTTGCGGGTTGACCAGGCGAATGCTCCTCATATGACAGGTTTGGTTGAGTCGCGGTATGCCTTGATCAGCGCTGGCGAGGCACTGCACAAAGCCTCGAACTCGACTCCCCTTTTTTTTGTCGCAGAGGAAATCGAGAGAAGGCGCCACTAAAGTCATGAATCTTCACATAAAGAGTGATGAGGCTTACACCCAAAGCAGGGAAATCTTCAGACACCGCGGTTGTTATCTGGGCAGTGGTCTCCACGAGAGATCTAGGCCGGATGAGTTGGATTCCTGCACCACTCGATAGATTACGGTTCGTCTGCCATTACACATGCGACGAGCAAAGACCAAGGCACAAAGCATACATGCGCTCTTTGAACTACAATGTCAAATCGCCTAAAAGATAGAGTCAATAAAACCAAAGGCATGCCTCCTCATCCTTCTTGACGCATGAACATTCGTTGTCTCTCCATGAGACTGCCTCGACAGCGCCTATAACGGCTACCGAAGCCGAGCATAAACGAGTCGTGCTGTTAGTGCAGATGCTTGGCCGCTTTGGACCTTGGTCTCCACGCACTGTGCACTCTCCTGGGATTTGTGCGGACCCCTCCTCGCGCTAAGCTCTCATAGTTGAAGCTCACAGAACGCTAACGCCCGTGGGTCAAGCGCGTCAAGGCCAGATGTACCGGGCTTTACCATAATGGGCTTAGCTTACCGCAGGCTACCTGGTAGGTACAACCCAGGTGGTTCCCGGTCACCAGCGAACCTCCACTCGGAATGTCAATATTGAGGTACCTTGCCTCATCATTACCCCAGACCAACAGAGCAGAAGCCGGCAAACCACGCTTTGCTCCCACCATATCCAGCAACCTCGCGTGGGTATCTTGGCGAAAGGACGCTTCACAATGTCCTCGGCGAAATCCATCAATCCGCCCTTGTAAATAAATCAAATACGCCTAAGTCGACCGTCACTCGCTCGACCGTTCCCTCCGTTACATCGACATCGACATCCTCCGTTGCCGACCTCGCCTTTGATAATCCCTTCATAGGCTATGGCTGCAGAGCTCATACCATCAGCGCCATCACCCCTCACGAGCTTCTCCAGCGCCAGCACATCCGCAAATATCACCAGCGTTTCTGGCTCGTGGTATCCCACAGCCTGGACTGTTAACGTGACTCGTTATGCGCCTATCCTTGAGGACCTCGTCTGGGCCGGTCCCCGAATCGTGAAGAAGCTTGGATCGTACATTTCCATCGCCGAACCCCTCGAAGCGGCATCAGACGCTCCACGCTACGTACCCGCGGCTGTCGAGGCGAGCGCCATACTGGCTGATGCGGATTCGACCATCCAAAACATAATGGAACCTCTCGTCGCGGCAGGCTCGGATGCCCTGGGAGGAGATGCTGAGGCCATCGCTCCCACCACACGTATAACTGTCGACGGTGCCCGCGGCCTGGGCAGTGTGTTTGGCTACGCCACGAGCAAATGGGCTTTGTGCTGCATCGCCATGGCCGTCATTCTCAACCGAACTCACATCTTTGCCGCTACTCGACGGCGTCTACGCCTCCGATGGACCACCAGGCTCCTGCTACGGTTCCTTCCGGTTGTGTTGCTGGTGATACAGGCTCGCCAGTTGCTCCATTCCATTCAGTGCCAGACATCTCCCGACTTTGCCGAGCTGCGCTGGGGCAATGCAAGCAAGAGCTCCGACCTCATGTTCTCACAGAGCAACGCCTTCCTCAATTCGCTAAGCTCGACCCTGTTGTTCTCGGCTTCCGACGAGCAGTCTTGTCTCGCCGTGCGGATGGTACCGTCAGATGATACTGGCTCTGCTCGCGACCTGTCCGGATCATTATCTTTACTCTGGCCCTTGTTTGGAACCTTCTGTCTGAGCCAATTCCTCGAAACAGTGTCATGCGCAGTGCAGGGCCGTCCAGTCGCCCCCGAGACGGGCATGACACTCTTCGAACAGTCTCTTGCATTCGCCGAGGCCGATGCTGCCATTAGCAATCAGCTTGGCTGGGGGTTGTTTGCCAAAGTGCGCCCTGCGGATACCCCATCCTCCGCCATGGGAAGTGCCATAGCTTTAAGTCGATCGATGATTATGAAGCGCGTCAACACTCCACCAGAGGTGCTTCTAGTTGCCTTTTTGTCCTCCATGACTCACATCACGAGCCATATGCTAGGTATCTTCAACTTGCAAGCCAGATACCGACTCGTCAGCACAGGATTTTGGGGCCTGTGCTTCATGGGAAGCATCGTATGGGCTGCCATCTCCTTCGACCTTGATGATCCGTCTTCCCAGGGACTGCTTAGGTTCCCAACAGTTTGCATTGTGGGCTTTGTGCCACATGTTCTTGTCCTTCTCGGTATTGGCGTGTGTCTTTTCATCTATGGATTGGCCCTGTTACTCTCGGCTTTGTCTCCGCCTTCGAGCCCTGCTATGGCCTCAATGACTTTCCGCCAGCGTCTTGCCCACGCCCACGAGAACATGCAAGCCAACGTTTCCCTGTCAGAGATTCGCATCACTCGGGAGATGGACTTCTACACAGCGCTCCTGCGGACCGGCTTCGGTGCCATCACCATGGCCAGTGAAGCAGTGTACCTCAACGAGGACAGAGGTGTCAGCCTAAAGCGGCATACATGGCTGGAGGAGGAACGGTTCAAGGAGGCCGAGGAATTGCAGAGAAAGCTTATTGGTGGTGGCTTGCCGGACTCACGATATGACCAGATTGGCGCCATCGGTCTAATACCAGTGAAGGGAGGACCTTCAATTGCTTCCAACGGGTACGCCAGGGAACGCGCTGCACAAAAGGTTCCCAAGGGCCGTAGTGAACGAAGCCTCCGTGTTGGCATCGGGGCGGCCGAGAGAAGTTCCCGCTGGCTTATGGCTTTTGAGCTTCTGCTCAGCATCAACAAGCTCCTCGCAAGGCTATTCGCCAAATCTCTACTGTGGTGTCTTGCGACCTTGCGAATCCGATATCAGCCAGGCTGGCTGCTCTGGCTTGCTCGGCACCCAAAAAGCATACAGAGTCAGAATCAAAGCTCTAATCGCAGCCAGGCACGGAATCGGGGAGCTTCCTCGCATAATGACGGACGCATCCCAAGAGATGGGACAGATGTGGAAGCCGAGTTCAGGCGTTTGAGCAGCGGTCAGGATGAGGAGAGCTTTGACACAGATTTATACAAATACTGGCTGAAGGGTGGTTGGTGGGGATCCACGGATACAAGTGGTGACTTTGAGCCGCATACAGACGACGACGACGACTTTGACACTACGAGTGTCATCTCCATGTCAACGACGGGCGAGGGAGTAGAGGATTATCAAGAATGGGAGTCAGATGACAACGATGACGGCCAGAGGACGCCTACCCAGCGGTCACCTCGGCTTACTCGCGAGAGCACGCCTTTTGTCGACAGCCCAATGCAGATCTCTGACCTCGCACGTCTGCTCCATCCTACGAGCCCAGAAGAGCGCGAGGAGGCAAGGACGCTCTCTGCTCACCTTCAGAACGATGGCATAATGACACGCGCCAAGTATCGGCGAATGGAGCAGCTGCAACGAACCCGTATCCTCACGATGCCTGGGTCCGGTCTGTTGCAACCTGGGGCTGCTACCATGCCATCAGGCCGCAACACCAAGCTGAGCCCAGACGAGGAGGAGAGGGTACTGGAGCAGCTTCTTCTCTCACGACGACAAACGGCTTCTGCTGAGACGTTTGCCTCATCATCGTGGGAGAACGGTGGCTCGGGATTCGGAAGCGATGGACCTCAGTGTGTCGTGTGCCAGAGCTCGCCACGAACAATCATCGTCTGGCCCTGTCGGTGTCTGAGTCTCTGCGACGACTGCCGTGTCTCTCTGGCTATGAATAATTTTGACAAGTGTGTATGTTGTCGCCGGGAAGTGATCAGCTTCAGCCGCATATTCGTCCCTTGAGCCTTTTTTGGGATATGATCAGGTATATGACGGGAATGGTCTGGGGCTATTGACAGATGCTGGTCAATGCAATGCGTACTACGGAGTAGAGGGAACGAATACACGGAAGCTTCTCCACGCATCTTGTTCCTTCACATTTTCAGTTATGGAGTTGGTGGCACAAGTCCCGCAAGAATTCAGGGGATCATCATCATGAATGTTTCGGTCGCTTTCTACGACACATTGTTGGTAGCATTTAAATTAAGGGGGGTCTACATAGCAGCCCATTCAATACTAAAGGTTCTCATCTGGCCTTCTGGCAACTCATCTGTCTGTGGTTGCTGGCCTCCTATCAAGAAAGCCTTCTTGACCGCCGTGGCAAGGCGGCCTCCTGCTACGATATCCAGGACAGGAATCTCCTCGTCCCAATCATACTGGTTCGCCATGAAGTGTGCGTGGAATCTCAGTGGATCGCCTGGGTAAACACTGTACGTGGCACCGAATCGCAGGCCAGGGGTCATGTAGTAGCCAGAGGTGAGGAGAAAGCCGCACAATGGACCTTCAGTCGGCTTCTCGGCCTGGTAAGTCTGTTCTGCTTCTGGAGAGATCAATGGTCCACTGGATGTCGGCGTGACACCGAGAGACCTGAATGCAGCATCCGGTTGACGTGGCGTCGGTTCAGGCTGATCACTTGAGAAGAGAGCATCGTCATCTGCATTGCTAGGGGTTGTTCGAGGCCGGGATCTGCCATGTTTCTCTGCCATCTCGGCAGCTCTCCTGGCATTATTCTCTGCCAGGACCTGCTGGGCGGTCTGCTTCCTTGTCTTGAGCGAATCGAGATACAGCCTCCTCGCCTCAGGGTCGGTGTTGCGCAGCACAGCCTGATGAGCAGCTACGTCATCTACGAGATAAGCCACCTTCTTCTGCACCAGCGATTCAGCCTCCTCCGGGCGAAGCTCAATAGGGAGGCCGAGAAAAATGTTCTGACTTGGCTGCTGGGGTGCCGTTCCGGCCAGAGTCCCGTTGATGCTCTCGTTACGACGGAGAAAGGCAGCAACCTCCGAGTCGAAGATGAGATATCGCCCTGCGATCTTGGATATCCGGACAGGAGCCGAATCTGACGGTGCAGCCATGGTACCTATAAGCCATCGCGCGTTAGCAGACGCTTCAATTGTGCCAGTAGGCAAGCATAAAAATGTGATGGAAAGGACAGAATCATAAGTCGTCTTCGTAATGTATTGTGTGTCGTCACAGAAAATCAGGGGATTGACAGATAATAGGTTATAATCATTGTGTCCATGGTTTGCGTGGATTGCGCGCAGTAAAAGAGATTGTTCAGACATACCTTTTGAAGTTGTTGATGTTGATCAAGGGAAAGAAAAGGAAGAAAAGTTGCAGCTCGAGCTGTTTTGAGGTGGTGAAAATTTTAGACAGTGGAGCCAGGGCGTGATAAGATAAGGCGGGTGGGGGAGCTCCAGCCACCGGAATCAAGCTGTGAAGCTACAGTGCATCTTGCGGCAGCCGTCGACCAGCAGAATTATCCGTAGTTCTCAGTAAAGGTATTCTTGGAACTCGTCTCAAAAATCAAGACTCTCCTTCTTCGGCTCGCTTGGCTTGGATGATTTGGCTGTCTCCTCTTCATCTCCGATTGGCGGAAGACTGAAAGGTGTAATAACAAGCCCACTAGAGCTGCTCAGTTTGAACGAGAGGTTTTCCCGGTTCCAGGTGCCCTCCAAGCCGCCACCCTTCTCGTGAAAAACAGGAAGGCTGTGAGCGCGCAGTAGGCCCTGGCCCTTGTCCTCGCTGCCTGGTTCCCGAGTGATCGGGGCCTGGTGTTGCAGAGGAATGAGCTCTAGGACTCCGTCAGACAACAGCTCCATCCACCGCGTCAGTCCGGATGACCGTGGGAAGAGCGTGACAGGTACGGTCAGAAGCACCGTGACCTGGGTCGGAAACTGCCGGAGAAGGGCTCTCAGAGCGTGCAGGAATCTGAGGATCTCCCGGGGCTGAGTGGCAGCAGAGTTATAGAGCGTGGGGGAGAGGAGGCTGGGAACGACGATCCGGTGGATGGTTGTAGGTGGTGAGTTCTTGACCTTGGAGGTCACGTCGGTGATGAACTTGTTGAAAGGAGTTTGCGTCGGTGAAGCCAGAGGGCCATCCACTGGCGTCGCGTGGAGCTGGCCTTTGATGGCGCTGCTCTCAAGGCGTTTGGTCAGGTCGAAGCCATGACAGAAGGTGCTTGCAGTTTGACCTGGTCCTGCGGATACTTGAGAATCTGAATCGGTCTGTTAGAGGAATATCGCCAAGAAAAGGAAGAAGTATAAGGGAACGTGCCTCTAACTGGCACATTGCGCTGTCCCAGTGTCTCATATCGCCAGGCAATCTTCATTTTGTCATCCGAGGACGACGTAGCTTTGCTGCTGCTCTTGGAGCCGTCCAGGCTTCTAATCCCCGGGAGCTCCCTGCGCCAGGAGTCACCGAAGCCCAACAGATGAACGTGATGCCCTTGGACAAGGCCTTCTGCGGCGTAGTATCGCAACAGCACACCTCCGAAATCGGTCGTTCCAGTCTCTTCAATGAGCAGGGAGGTTCCCATTGGCATTCCTGCATGACCAGCTAAGAGTTGATCCAGGGACTGTGTGCCCGTTGAGGTTGTGAGCCGTCCATCCAACGGAGATGGTCTTGTCCCAGGCGCAAGAGACTTCTCTTGTCGTGCTGCTGGTGATGTAGGCCCGGAGGATCCAATCACAACATTTCGCTTTCGAAAGGACATGGTTATCCAAACAATCCGCTTCGCCCCATGAAAAACAGCCCAGTTTCCGTAGAGAGAGAAAATGAAAGAAGAACGAGAAGACTTGTATAAAATCAACAGCTTCAACCGTGATAGTGAGCCCTGTTTGTGTGTGCCCCGCTTGGTAGGTATCCATGGATCCGACGTCAGTTCTCGATTTTATGCACCTAACCCCACCATCACTTTTGGGCCTCGTCCAAACATTTTCTCCTCCCTTCCCTCGACCGACGACGACGACGACGACCCTAGCAATCCCCAGCGCTCGCATTCCTACTCTACGGAGCCGATAGCTTCCTCCTCGTTCCCTTTGAAAACCGCCCAAAATGGCCAGCGGTGACGCCACTCTCTTTGAGGAATCCTTCACGGTGACCGACTATGACCAGTCCAAGTACGACCGCGTCGCCCGCATCTCTTGCACCTCGAGCGACTCGCAGACGGTCATGTCGCTCGACATCAACATCGAGCTCTTCCCCTGCGCCATTTCGGACACTCTGCACGTAGTTCTGTCAACGACGCTGTCACTGGACGGAAGCAAGGAGGAAGAGAAGGGCTGGCGGGACGTGGGCAAGGGCGGTGATGCGCCGGCGACGATTGCGGACCTCTACGACTATGTGTGCCATGGCAAGATCTACAAGTTTGAGGAGACATATGACGGAAACACCATGTACGTTTGTTCCTGAGACACGCATGCTTTTTGTATGTGTGAGAACCGAGTTGCTGACATGCGATTTCTAACCTGCAGCAACGCCTTTGTCTCGTTCGGCGGTCTTCTCATGTCGCTCCAGGGTCCCATCAAGAAGCTGACGCCCCTGCGCGTCGACAACGTGTATCTGCTTATCAAGAAATAGTCTGTGGCGCAAACACTCCGTCCATCTATCTAGGCTATAGCTCTACACCGCCGCCCAGGGCTTCTGTGTTCCCCTAGCTCTAGCCATGTCAATGATACCCAAACGAATCGACGTCTCGGATCCAACAAGCCTTTGAAATATGGTGCCCTTCCCGCTCTCCCGCCGACAAGACTCAAACTGGGCGCCAATTGCTCTGGTGCGGCCCTGGGAAGGGAATGTCGCGACGCACCCTCCGTTTGATCTGTTCAATTTCCGGCTCATTGTCTTGGTTGAGGATGCCATGGCGGATAAAGAAGTCGAGTGTGACGAGGGCGCAGTTGGGCTTGAAACGTCCCTTGGCGAGATCCGCCTTGACCTGGTCGACATCGCACAGGTCGAACCTCTCAGCCTCACCGTCCTTGGGTCGAGGGATAACGTCGTTGGGAAGCTCGAGATGATAGACCCATTGGCACTCGGGGAAAATAAAGCCGCCCTCACCGACCTGCCCTGCGTCTGTGATGTAGATGTACGTGACGTTGCCGACAAACTTGGCCCCCTTGCGGACAACATCATCTGGTAGGCTGGCCTCTTCGTCGGCCTCGCGCACGACGCACTCGAAGGGGTCCTCGCCCGTCATGAGGCCGCCTGCTACCGTGTTGTCGAGCATGCTGGGAAAGGTCGACTTGTCGCGAGCGCGCGTAGGTACCCAGAGTCGAAGACCGTGAGGCGCGGTCTCGTCCTTGACGTAGGCAATCATGTGGACGCCATATCGCATTGTACCAATCAAACCCATTGCAGCACGTTCCATGCTAAATAGAAGCTCGCCGGTGCGACTATAGACAGCCCAAAGCTCATTGCGCCAGCCGCGGAGTGAAGGGAATGTCCCCTTCTGACGCCAGTAGTCGGCCAGGGCTGCAACCCGGCGAGTACGCTCCTCCTCGCTGGGTTCCTGGAAGAGCGCTATAGTTCGCTTCTTTTGGTCGTACTCCATCTTGCCTCGGACTTCCTCGGGCACCTTGAGAAGTTCCTGGAAGACGCGGTCGAGGATGTAGCCAATGGGATAAGAACCTTGGGCATCCTCCCATACGAGAGTGTAGAGACCCGCATTCATCTCGGTGAATGAACCAGGGTGTGTGTCGGCATATGGAAACCTTGCAATCGACGAGTTACTTTCATGTTGTGAGGTACGTACGAGACAGACTTACATGTCGACGTCGTCAATCAGATCAATATTGGATTTTGCCATTTTCGTTGACGTCTTGGATGGTGAAGTACGCCGGTTGAGAATTCCGAAAACAACTGCAAGGCTTCCTTCAATATCTTTGCCTGCGTTTGCAGTTGAAGCGGTTTCGTATGCACTTGAGGTGGTTGATATTGAGAAAGTAGCTGAAGCGATGGAGAGGTAAAAATCGTGCGGCCTTTTCCAGTCACCTTTTTATAGACGGGTAAATACTTAGTCTCGTGGGACAGCTCTCCAACAAGACCAGTTGGTAGTAATGGTGACTTCTAGCTTTACTGAACTTTTCGCTTACTATTGAGTTGTCTTGTTCGGTGAGACTATATCGTGAAATTGACTGTACGATGATGACTGGCAAAGTTCTCGTCACCCTCATGCAAAACCGGACCCACGTCAACGGTGAGACTCAATTTGGCTAGGCAGTTGACAATGCAATCAGAGCCAAGTACGTGCCACTTACGAAACGGGCCAATTTATTCAACAGTTGATGAGAGTCAATTGACATTACAACCTACATTCAATTTGCACATTATCTTGCGAGATGATCGTAGGCCTTGTTGGTCTTGCATCAGGTCAGGTTCTTGGTACAGTAACATGCTTACCCTGGAGAACCCCAGTGGAGGGATCCGGCTTATGAGGTCACTGGCTGATCTGTTCCACTCCCTTCTGGACAGCCCTGGAAGCGCCCACCAATCGTCTCACACCACAACCACCTCACCCAGCGATAGAGATAGAGGGACAAAGAACTTAGAAACTCAACACTACGCCTGAGACAATTCAACTACAACCACGACCCATCTTCAGTCGTATCTCTGACACCTCAACTCCTTATTCTTTAACTATTCTTAACCAATTGTCACAATGTCGGGCCCCCTCTTCGGCATCGTCCCCGCCGGTCAACCCTTAATCACCGACCCATCCTCAGCCCCCTCCCCAACCTCATTCCTCTACGCGCTCCCGACCTCAAAACCCTTCTCCCACATCGTCGTCCTCATGCTACCCGGCATCTCCCTCCCGCCCAACACCGCCGCAGCAATCTACCTCGCCACCGCCCAGGACGTCGCCGCCGCTGCCCAGTCCGGCGGTGCACCCAACTTCCGCTTCCTCGGCGGCATTGGCCCGGGCAAGGAGAGCGCCATGTTCAAGGTCAGCGGCGGCGGCGACGCCAGCCATCTCGTCGTCGGCGTGTCGGTCGAGTCTGAGGAGTCTGTTGGCCAGCGCCTTCAGGAGTTGGCTGCCAGCAAGGCTAACTCACCGTCTGGAGGACAGCCTAGCACCGCCGTTCTGGCGCAGCGTATTATCCAGAACGCCTTCAACTTTCTCTCGAGCTTCAGCGGGACGGCAGGGCCTGGCGGTGTTGAAGTCGTGCCGCTCAAGGCATTCGAGAACTGGTGGCGCAAGTTTGAGTCGAGGGTTCGCGCTGATCCTAGTTTTCTTGAGAAGCAGTCGAATTGACTTGTCCATCTTATTTTTCAACTCGTGCCAGGCTCTGGAATGCGACGACAAGAAGACCTGTAATGATGAAAGACGCCATGTTTTAAGCGATTCTGGTTTTGAATAGATATGTATTTGCACCATGACATGACTGGAATTTATACTTGAAAACAAATACTATCTCGTTTCCCGCCAAGAACTCTCGAGCGAGAGCTCTTCAAAATACAAGTCGTGCAATATCCAAGCGAAGCCCATCTCTTGCCACTCGTCTTCAGAAGAAAGATCGACAATTTTCACAACGCCTACAAGACGAGTTTTGGTATATGCGTTCCCTTAACACCAGACCCGTGCCTGTCCCTCCAGTTTCCGATAACGCCGCCAAGTCGAACCCAAATTTTAACAAGGATTGTACGGTTTTGTCCAACGCTCAACCATTGCCCCTTCGGCAGGAAGCCAATCAGTTCTCTTGCAACGGCGTCATGAATGGACTCTTGGCGCGTGTCGGGCTGCCGTTTCGACTCTTTCGACCAGCGCTCAACAGCGATGGCGACAGGCGTTCTCGGCTCTCAGTTCGCACTACAAGACCAGCCCGATCCATTGCCGATGGAGCCTGCAAGAGCTCATCCGCTCGCCCCGCAGAGATACTGGGGGTTGCAAGGCCTGATGTCTGTCCTTTCCGAGATCCATTGCTGCTACTGTCAGAGTGATCATTCTCGTCCGAGTCGACATCGCCAAGCTCAAAGTCGGAGAGGTCGCCCTCCTCCAGGACTCTCTCGTATGTTGGCCCAGTATTACGCCCAAAGAGCTTGTTAGTCAGGGAGAACCCACGACTGGGCTTTCCAGAGCGCCGGCGACGGTTCACCATGCCCAAAATCTTTCTTCTTCGCTCAGGCTTGCGAAGCAGATACGCTACAAGTAGCAGGATAAAAACAAGTGCAATAATGCCTCCGGTGGATTTCCCCGACTTCTTCAGCATGTCATCCAGATCGTCGTCGTCGTGGTCGACGTGAGGCGCAACCGGGGCAGAACCGGCGTGTTCAAAATCGTCTGCTGTACCCTTTTCCACATTGCTTCCAAAGCCAACAGGCAACTTGGAGCCCTCAGGAGGGACTTGGCCGGCGGCGTAGAGAACCATCTTTCCCAATGTCCAGCTCAGCTCAATACCGTCAATCTTGTCCACCGGCCTGAAAGGATCGTTGAGTGAGCTGTCCTTATTCCCACCCTCCTTGGCGGTGCTGTTTCCTGGACTGTCGCCCCCCTCCAACCCAACACGAGGAATACCAATACCGTCGTACAGCATGTTGATGAGCCAGGATGCTTTAAAGCAAGCCAGTCGAGCCTCCGCTGCCTTTTTCTCTGGCGACTTCTTGCGCTTGTCCAACTCGTTCTCTATGTCCGACCAATCGCGGCTGCAAAAATCCTTTACATTGTTCTGATATGTTGCCAGATCATATGCCTTGTGCTTTCCACCAAACACGCCGTGCGTTGTATGCCAGTACTCGGAAACGCCGACAAAGTGGTTAATGTCAAAGTCGATGCCTGGGACGTGCTGACCATTGACCAGACAAGGTTGGTCTTTGCATGGCTTGTCCTTGCCTAGGAGAGGATATGTCACGGTCAAGCACTCTTGGAACTTTCCTGTACCAACCAACACCGGATCTTTGGTAGTTTCCTCGACAAGCTCGCCGTCCAAGGTGGTTCGTAGGCCACTGGGCATACAAGGGTCAGGGAGTTCGGTTTCGCCGTCCTTGCCGTAATGGTCCTGTAAACGTTCGACGAAACGGGTGCGGGCTTGGTTGGCACCAAAACCGAGCCAAGTTGCAGTAAAAACCTTGTACTCGGTGGGAGATCCATCGAGTGTGCGCATACGCACCAGTTTCAGGTCATTCGCATGCTTTTCGGATTCGGTAGCGTTAGGGGCAAAGGCGATCTGTGCAGACGCGCCACCCATGTCGAGGAAGCCATAAGTATGATGGTTTTTGCCATGGTCGTGCTGTTCAGGATGGTCAAAGCCACCAAGAAGGTAGTTGGCTGCAATCCAGCCGTATAGACCCTCAGTCTCTCCAGAGATGACTTGGATGTGGGCGTCGCAGTCGGGTAGGATGAATTCGGTGGTCGCCTGCAGATACGTGCACATGGACTTGAGAAGAGCCGATTGCTGAGGTTTGGTCAACAGGCGCATACCAGCCGTGGCCATGAGGTAGATGGGCGTCTCGGAGATCTTGTTTCTAGGGACTTCGTCGAGGGCAATGTCAATTAGTTGTTGTAGATGCTCGGGGCCGATTTGGGTGGGATTATCGGCAAACGTCGAGACACCGGGGTGAATCTTCTTGTTCTCCTTGAGCTTGATCTTGGGTAGTGCCTTGAGCTCAGCGGCGGACGCATCTTTCACGGCCTTGGCGTGATTCTTCCACTTATAGATGTAGACACGGGTTCCCGAGGAACCGGCGTCAAGAATGACACCATATTGCGCTGAGCGACACAAGTTCGTCAGTCAAGACTCGAGGGGGCAGAGTATGGAATTACCGACATGATTTACCCATGAAGGCCAAAGCTCGGAGGGTTCAGATCGATTGCGACGGCGATAACGACGACGATAAGCGCAGGAACGTTGGATTAGGTGCCTTTCTATCGTGACTGCGTTGGATGAAGTTGATGAGGCGTTCGCAAAGGGAACGTCGAACGGATCGTTGCGACTGCTGGGCGATGTTTCGTACGGTAGTGTTATGACGACGCCGGGTGGATCCAAACGAGTCGAGTCGACGAGGATGTTTCGAAACTGGTGATGGACACCTTCAAGTTTGAGGATAACGAGTGAGCGAGGACTCCACAGCGGGAAGAGGAGATTAATTAGAGACGGGCCCCAAAAGGCGATATATTATTAGGTGTAGTAGTCGAAGCGAGCGTAGAGCATCATCCGGATGCAGGAACGAGAGGAATGGGGGGAGTTTCGAAGCTGAAAACGAGGGTCGACGAAGAATCAAGGATTTCCGCTCCAAGAAGGACAAGGAGTCGAGTCACGAGCCCGAAGAGGATTAGCGAAGATGATGGGGAGATAGACAAGGGTTAGACGAGGACACGAGATGGGGAATTGGTGTCGAATGGATTGTCGCACGCGGCAGAGTAAGGGAATGGCGACAGGCTCTCGGGAGCGGCAGGGGGCACCTCTGCTTCTCACGATGATAAGACGCCAGATAAGGCGATAAGGCGAGTGGTTCAGGGGAGAAAAACAACAACAGGGGGCCAACAATTTGATTTGATAAATTGGTTGCTTTCAGCTCCAGTTCTTTGGCCCATGGCTAGCTTTTAGACCTATTCTTGGACAGTGGCGTCGAATAGCGCATGCGCGGCCTCGACCTTGGCTGACGACAGCTTCTACATCACGTGAATCACGTGGCTGACAGGCATGTTGCAGTCGCTAACCGTTCATTTGGCCGCTATTCTTAGAAACCACCCCGTGTCCAATACGAAGTGTGTCGGCGATCACATACGTTGGACGTGGTTAACATTGCTCACTTGTATACAATTGGGGGACTTACTCGTTGAAACTTTGGACATGGTTCTCTTGAATTGGTATCCAATCTGCCAGACTGTGATTACCAACTCCCACTGCTCTTTGACAAAGGAAACTTACCGCGCAATATCATGACCCTTACCCAAACGCCATGCTTGACTGACAAAAGAAACAAAACATGCCATCTCATCCTGGTCGTATACCAACAGCTTCAGCACCTTTCAGTGGATGAGCGCTCTCATACTCTGCCCGCAGACTACGACTGTGCCTCTCATACCACTCGATCCGATATCGCATCCTCAAGATGATCATCTGAAGCGCCTTGACTGCGTTCCCAGCTGATGCTTCAACGTCTCGCTCTGGGCTATGGGGTTCCCACGCCTGAGCAGTGCGAAAGCACTCAGCCGCATCCCATTTTGCCTTGTTGGCCTCGCGTTGCGCATCCGAACTGGCCATTCTCAGCTCGTCGCACTTTCGGCTGAGCTCGCGCACCTTGCTCTTGAGCTGCTGCGTCTCTTTGTCTGCCTCAGCACAGAACAAGCAGCAGCCATGTGCAACCACGAAGATGTCGTCTTCCGGTTTGCCTTTGCTGGACTCGTCTGCGGCCCTGGATCCGTTCTGTGTGGGGTTTGAGTCAGTCTTCGGAGGTGGCGGCCAGATTGCGTCGCGCTGAGGCGGCTTCTTGCGGAGTGACCTTCGATCAATCTCCTTGCTGGATCGACCTTTGACCTGGCTCTGATCCTCGTCGTCGTCCCCGTATTCGTACCATGTTCTGGTAGTCCGGACCGGATGAGACCCTAGGGCTTCGTGTCGTTTTCCGAGTCGATCAGCCCGCACTCTCTGACGGAATGGCGGCCCGGTGCTCTGTGTCGCAGATCCGAGTTGCTTTGAGGGAGGCTCTTGGAGTATCGTGATTGGAGACGATATGACGGGCGGCACTTGTCGCTCGTTGCTCGATTGGCCAGCCGTGAACTGTGCTCGCAACTCTCCCTCTGCGCTCCTCTGACTCTTTCTAAGTTTGTTCCGTCTTCCCCTGTCTCGTCCATGTTGCTTGATGCGCTGGATGACCCGACCGGGTTTCCCCACACATCTCATTACATGGTGCGATATGGCCGCGCCTAACGACGAGGGTAACGGCAACTCCGCTTCCAGTACCAGCTGGCTTCGTCGTCTTAGAGTCTCCGTATAATTGGGCTGCATCTTCACAGCTTTGGAGCAGGTTGATGCCATATTTGCCTTTACTGAATGGTAATAAAAGTGATAGTACAGCAGAAATATCCAATTGCGGGTGGCCCCCCTTGACTTATGCTGCCACATTCACGACCCATATTCGAAAGCGACAAGAAACAGCCCTTAGTATTCTGGAACATCCACCAATGCTTTATGTTTCGCACCTAAGCTCTTCGAACATGGTTCTGCACCAACGGAGAACAAAGCATCGAGCCAGAACATTAACCATCTCTTTCAGGGGACAATGCGGTCGTCACCTCTGGTTATGCTTTGTCCATCTGCCAACCCCAACTGCACCCTGGTCATCTAAAGAATAAAGAGTGCATACAGACAACGAAATTGCGTACATGTACTGATCTTGCTGGAACAGCACAACCCCTGCTTGGCCAGCCGTATCACTATGTTCGCTCAGAGATGCCTCGTCGGAATGTCTAACCCTGGCGTATTGGTCGGTTGACTTACTTTGATGCCGGACGTCAGGCCGACACTCGCCAAACTACCACGATGGTTTGCAAATCCTGGAGCGAGAGCGCCTACTGACTGCCTGGTAGAGCTAAAACCAGGTACTGGTGTTCCCGCTAGAGCCGGGAAGCCGGGTGCTCCATTCATCAACGACGTTCCCCCGATGCCTTGACGGCGAGGTCCTCCCATAGGTGTGCCTGTAGCATCAGCTTTAATATGTCAGCGCATGCAAACCAACTGTAACTGAATACACATACAGCGAGTCCCGCCTCCTAATCGCGGCCAATGGTTGCCTTCCCTCGTCACGTTGAGGTAGTTCCGAGGCAGGCTGGTATTCATCCCAGAGACGTCAATTCGATGACTTTGGCTGAAGGCGGGGACGTGATGGCTTTCAGCAAGCCCTTGGGTAGGCATGCCACTTCCAAAGCCTTGGTCGAGCTGTGATGCTGCATGTAGAGTTGAGTCGACGGCATCCGACGCCGCTCTCCGAATCTGACCCAGTTCGGCCTTTCTCTTGACTTTGTCGTAGAGTTCCTGCAGCTGCAGGACCTTGCGACTCTTTTCTTTGTACGCCTGGGCGATCTCGTCGTTTTTTCGCCGCAAAGCGTCCTGCTCTACAGCTAGACCTGTCTTTGGTTAACTGTTTGGCACTTGAGACCTCCACTGCCGGGAAAACCAACTCGTCAACTTGTGCTGGAGCCCCTCAATTTCCGAGTTGGCATCATTCACTGTCTTCTCGAGTCGAATGCTAAGACCCGAGTACTTGTCCGTCAGTGTTTTGTATAGATACTGCTGGTAGTAGATGTCCTGCGTAGCCTGATACGCCCAGAAGCTGAGAGCCCGGCCGGCGCACTCCATGATGATGTTAGGGCTAAGGCCGCTCAGGATACTAGTCTTGTAGTCTTCGCTTGGGCTGAGGTTCGCAATGACTGCATCGTCTGGGTTGGTGAGCTGTGAGTGGCAAGCAGGGCATGTAGTTCGTGGGTTGGCGTCCTGTCCGGTAACCCCAAGTCGCTGGGCGCATTCCATGCAGAAGATGTGACTGTCGACAATGTTTCAGCCGGGCATAGAATAGAGCATCAAGCAGAGTGCTAGTGCTGGTGCTGGGCACGAACCTGCATGTTGTCACGAGAGCTCGGTCACTGAGCTCTCGACGGCACTTGAGATCGTTGCAAGTGAGCGTATGTTCCATGTTGCGCGGGCACTGATGAGGAGTGGGTATTTGTGATATGTGAGCAGAGACCCAAGGCAGCTGACGATTGGAGTGTCTATAGTATGGAAGAAGGAGAAAGCCTTTTCGAGATGACGGTTAGAAAGCTGGGGTCGACGGACGACACTGACACTGCTGCTGCTTTGCGAGGAAGGTGCAGAAGTAGGGAAGGAGTGTGCTATCCATTTCCACGCAACAGTAAACACGTCAACGACAATGCACTGAACCCAGCCTCGACCACGACAGAGCATCTATGCACGCACATCGGATCATCAAGTAGGTAGATAGACAATACACGGGGTCATTGCTTCATTCATTTCTACAAGCTGAAGTTGAGCTGAGAGGAACGACTTGCAGCCCTCCCAAAGATGGTCATGGCCCGAGCCAAATCAGAATAGAAAGATGTATGTACAAACGAGTGGACCTGGCACGGAATGGTGCTACCGCAATCCAAGTGAGCCATAAATGCTATGCTCATCCTTGAATGCCGAGTTTTGCCTTGGAACTGTAACCGCAGGGACCCCGTTACCATACATCTGACCTTCACATAGAGATGGAACCTGTAGCGAGTCCCATTGCTTTGAGCTGAAATCCCACCAAGATGGTTGAGTGAGAAAGCTTGCTGCCTCACCGCCTTCAAGTTGCTCAGACGGTATTTCGAACTCGAGTTCTCCAATGAGCGTGTCGAGGTCGGCTTCCAGAGAGGCTGGGAGTTGTAGTATGGAGTCGGGCTGCATAGGAGATGAAGCATGTTCCAAAAATGCCGTTTCGAGAGGTGGTGATGGGAGAGCACTGCCAGCTCCACATTGCGGTTGAGCCAAGAGGTCGATGAGCTCGTGGGTGTTTAAAGAGAGGAGAGTCGACACATCATGGTTAGGGTAGAGGCGTCCAAGAATTGAGCGGCATTCCTCGAGAGATTGCGCTAGGCTATCTAGAGCTCTGATGACGGGTTAGGCAAAGACTCTACGATGATGGGGAGTGCACTCACTTCCTCGACGGAATTAAGCGCTGGCGATGTTTGTCATAAGAGCAGCTCTTGGGAGCTCTGCTGGTGATGCATTGTCCACATGGTAGCTTGCCATCGCATCGTATCTTCCTCCGCTTGCATTCTGTGCAAGCGTGTGGAGTTGTTATGCGTCTCGCACCAGTGACCCTGGGCTTCGCATTGCTCGAAGGAGTCGGTTGCTTCTTGGGGATGATCCCTTGGACTGTAAGTGCTGTTAGGTCAATGCTAGTGAGCTAACAATCCAAGCATCACTTACAAGTATGAAACGAACCGCCAGCGGCGAGCTTGGTATTTGAAGGCGACATTGGAAGCAAAGACAGGCAGCGCTAATCTCAAGGAAGGACTCGACTGGTATGAGGCGTTCGGCGAAGCCACAAGGTGAAAACAGCCCCCAAAGGCGATATAAGGCTGGGCATGACAGTTAAGTAGTGCTGTTAGTGAAGCAAACATCCGAAGTAGCAGACACGATGTTACGTCCGGGGTGGCACCTCATTGAACACTATAATGCGGAGAAAGCTCTGCGGAGAAACGGGAATAATCGTGGGAACCTCTGAGAGCATCATCATTCGTGGGATCAAGCAAGCCCTTCTAAATGAGCGCATGAAAAGCAGGGAGATGCGGAGGAACATGGGTGGATGGGACGGGTACCCGTTCACAGAGGGACGGGAATGAGCGGCAATCGACCGAGATGGAGGGCTATGAGATGAAGTAGGTTGAAATCAGGGTCCTGGGGCAGGCTGCTCATGGAGGTTATGCATCACGACACATCCGGAACTATAAGGTGGTTGATGAGAGTTGCTGTTTCCATAATGAGGCCGAAAGATGAGTCCTTTCATCCACGTGCAGCTCCAAGGCAGTGATAGCCTTGTTGATCGCTTCTTAGTGGTAAGGACTAAGGAGGCAATGGGACTAGAAGACTGGATAGCCATTGGAGCTTGTGGTCGAATCCCCACCACGTCGGTGAAGGAGGCGGTACAGAGACCATCAAGGACCATCAAGGACCATCAAGGACCATCGAGGAACGTGGCCAGGTCGAGTCTAACAACATGTCTCGGTCCCCTTCTTTTTAACCTTTGCGTTCATGATTGGCTTCGGCGGGCCGAAGGACGGCAGTCAGCTGGTGGCTGCGGAGGCCGAGATCTCTACATAGTCCGGGGCGGTTGCTCCCTAAATTACGGCTTGACTTGAAGAATAAGACCATGAGATGATTGAAGCGGTTCGCGGGCCTAAGGATGAAGTAGCAGGGTTGCCATGAGGTTGCAGTCAAGACGCAATGCCGCCCTCCCACGTTCAGGGAGCCTCGGGATCTCCGCACGGCGAGCATTTATCCAGGAACCGGTTCTCGACTTGCCTGTTTCGGCGTGGGCTGTAGATTGATGACGAAGCGCCTTGGGCGATTCTTGAGAAGCGACAGAACCAACAGACTGTAGGAAGGAGGCGTAAATCTGGGGTACAGATGGGATGCGCGAGTGTTGGTCGTACGTACCGGTATATCGGTATAATATAAAAGAGCCGTTCGCCAACACGCTTCTCGAATGAATCAATACCTTCTCCTTCAAATTGACTTGGACAACAAGCATGGCATGTTCCGGTCCTGTACTGTACTGTACAGCACTGCATCCATGAGTGGCCACACTCTCACTCTCTGCTGCCCAGTGCCTGGAGGCTGGACCAATCCGACAGCAACCCAATGCCACCACCCTCTCGACCACTCAACCTACCTTGCCTTGCTTCCAGGGCACAAACCACAGCGACACGACACGACACGACACGACGAATAAGTCCTCCCACCTCCCTCGGACTTGTGCGCGTGATCATTAAAGCGGCCCATCACCATCGGGCTATTCTGCCTACCGTCTCAGAACGGCAGTCGAGGGCATTCGAGGAATCGAGGCCAGTCAAGGGTCTGGGATGCTCGGCCCGCACCAGGACCCCTTTCGTGCCCTTCGTGCCCTTCATCTGCACCCCAGATTTTCTCCTCCAATCATCATCTACCTTGTCGTCACATCTTCTCCCCTCCAAACTTTTGCGCCAACAGAAACGTGACGCATCTGATGTGTTAAGGTTCACACGCCAGTGGATCTGGTTCCTTGATCCAGCTTCCCACGTGGAGGGCTTTGCTAGTCTAGTCTACTAACTACAGCACGTGGACACACGTTTCACTTTGGTCAAAGAACCAACTCTGGCGTAGTATATCCTTTGACTTGTACACGTAAATGGTCATAAAGTCACCAAAAATTAGCATAGTTTTAGAGAAGCTTGGACTAGATTTTATGCAATATGCCTGAAACTTATTCTTATTGCTCTTCACGTCAACATCTACCGCTCGTCTGTATTCCGTCGGTACTCCATAAACAGCTTGACGACGCCTGTGTGGCCCAACCGCTTAGCCATCTGTAGCGGCGTATTACCGTCCGCGTTCTCCACATCAGCATCAACCATCACCTGTATCGAGAAGCAGCTTGACAACAGCCTCACGTCCCTGAAGAGCGGCCTAATATAGCGGCGTCTGGCCATAGATATCCTTCACTCTGGCGTCGACTCTGCCAGTACTAAGGAGTAGCTTAACTACTTCTACCTTCCCAGACCGGGCTGCCCAAGAGAGTGGCGTACAGTTGTCTTTATCCTTCGCGTCGACTTCGACTCTGCCAGTATCGAGTAGTAGCTTAACTACTTCTACCTCCCCAAACCGGGCTGCCCAAGAGAGTGGCGTACAGCTGTTCTCATCCTTCGCGTCAACTTCGACTTTGTCTGTTTTGATAAGCCACTCGACGGCCTCCTCGTAGCCCCTCTTCAGAGCGGCGAACAGCATCTTGTTGAAGCTGTCTTCTAAATCCATGTGCCTTCCTTTCTTTAGCAGCAGATCAATAGCCTCCTGGTGCCCGGAAAGAAAGGCGTAAGAGAAATGTGTCCCTCCAATCCCATCCTTTGAGTTCACCCGTGCCCCTGCCTTGATGAGCCGCTTGACTATTGTCACATTCTCATTCCCAGCAGCGTAGGACAATGGTGTCCGACCCCATGCATCCACTAAGTCGACCTTAGTTCTCTTCCTGAACAAGAGTTTCAGGTTCTTCAGGTCAGTCGGAGCGCCTTTGATTAACAGCTCGATAACGGCGTCAAATCCACGTATTGCGGCCCAACAAAGCGCTGACCTTTCATGGTACCTATCTTGAGAATTAAGGTCAACGCCCTTCATCTTGATTAGGCGTTCCACAGTTGTGCTCAGCCCAAAGTATGATGCAATGATAAGGCTAGTGAACTTGTCAGGAAATTCTATGCTTTGCGTTATCCAGTAGATGGAAAACCAAAGCCTGCAACGCCCTGAGCTTGCATCACATAATCTTAGTACCGATTGTGCCATTGACTCTTGCATCTCCGTTGGCGACTGGCGGACGTGCGCTGCCCAATGCTTTGCAGAATAGTCGATAAAGACATGTTCCTCAATGAAATCGGGCCAGATCGCATTCGTAGGAGGAGACTCGAATTCTGTGAGAAAGAGGTGCCAGATACAGATCTCAGCGAGAATGAGGTGAGATTCTTGCAGGTGTAGAGAATATTTCCATGGAAGATCTCCACGAACAACTTCAGGGGAAGGCACTGCAGCATCATTGACTAAGAACTCCTTCGCGGTTTGGTGAAGTAGATATATCCTCGAGCCGATTACCGTTATGAAAAGCCCGCAGATGTCCCTGATTCTCTCGCGAAAACGGTCTTCAGGTTCCAGTTCAAAGTCGTGGTAGGACTTGTGGCGTGGTCGTAATGTCAACGCCAACGTCATCTCTCGGAGGGTGAGCGGCCGCGCCGCTGCCACGACAATATGAAGTAGCTTCTTTGCCGTTTCGGAATCACGAATCTTGGACAGGATCCTGTTGTATGCCTCCTCGACCGTTTTGGGGATGTGGGAAGTGGCCTCGGCTAATGCATGTTTGCTGATGTTGATCTCATTCTCAATCAGGTCGAGCGTCAGGTGCACCCACAGATACGTTCTGTTAGGAACATGCATAAGCTCTTTCAATAAGAAATCTTGCTCGTTCCGTGTAAGCTTCAATCGTGCTCCGATATCCTGGACCCTGGCTTTGATGAAAACGTTGATCTCTCGGGAAATCTTTTTCATTTCATCTTCACTCTCGCCGCTCAAATGGATCATTGGCAACCCTGGAAGCTCTAGAGGTTGGAAACCACGACGAATTGTTCCATAAGGTCCACTCGTGAGGAGAAACTTCAGATTAAAGTTCCTTTTGGTACCGTAGAGCTTGCATAATGCCCGAGTGAGCTGAGCCCTCCCTTGATCTTCGCATTCGTCAATTGCGTCCAGAAGGCAGACTATCTCGCCAGAATTTCCATCTTCTGCGGCCTTGACCAGTGTTTGCCAAAGCTCGCCGAATGATCTGGTGAGCATTTCTCCGTCGGTGTCGAACTGTTCGAGAACGCCGTCGGAAAGTAGGATGCGTCTTTGTATGAAGACCTGGCGTAGAATGCAGCAGAGAGCGCTGACCACGTTTCTCTGGTCCTCAAAGTCATCTTTGAAGAAGAAGTAACAGACGGTCCTGGGTTCTGTAGTCGGAAGAACATGATCAACCAGATGTTTTGCCAGAACCGACTTCCCGCATCCGGGATCAGCAGACACCCACAGAATTCCTGACGACTTGCTCTCCTGCCACTCCTGGAAGAACTTGTGAGACACGAACCAGTTGCAGGTATCTGCGACCCTATCGGGGTTTCGGTCTTTTCGATCTCGGTAGGGTGATACGTTGAGGCGTTTTATCAACTCATTCTCCTTCTCTCTTCGGGCCAAGTCTTGTCGAGGATTGTTGTTGTTGCCGCCAAAATGTACAGGGCCGTTGAAACTCGCCCCGGGGAATTGGTTGCCGCTGCCTGTGTTGTTGCTCTGTTGACCCCCATGAGCGTCGAACTGGAACCTGGCACCGTATGTTTCGGAAGCTGAGCTCCTGGAAACTCGCTCATCGTTATCCATTTGGTCGTTTATAAAATATTCACCAGCGCTAGGGATGACGGTAGATGATATAGACTGTGCCTGATGACTGTCAGCTTGACCACTTGGTTGGTAGATAAAGAGCTAAACTGAATACGCACCTCCTCATGAAGCTGAAGCTGGCGTTTCGGATGAAGTTTGACCTGTCCGAAGCACAGGATGAAGAAGACTTATGTCACAAGGATGGGAAGTCATGGATTAGATTGTAGCGACGACGGCAAAGTTGACTTGTGAGATCTTGGTGTTTTTTGCGAGGATGCTTTGGAGGCGGTGGGCTTAGCGCCGCCGACTGAGGCGCTGTTAGACAACAAGATGGAGAGGATAGATGAGATCTCGATCGTTAAATGAACAGAGAAGCAAGTGCGGGGCGTAGAGACTGGGTTGCAAATTTAATGATGGCGACGCAAATCTGCAAGTGGGTGGGTTGACTGAAGAGAAATCAAGACTTTCTACCACTGCGCCCGCTCAGTAGAAACAGGGCATAGCAATTGAGCAGTCAATTCTAACCTAGTTATGCATCAAGCGGAGCATTAGATATAACGAGACAGTAAGGGAAGACGAAGAGTTGGTTCGGCCAGAGCCTACCTTGGATATGTCTCATGGAAGGTATCCTTTGAGGCTATGACCCAACCCCAGTAAGACCCTTGCTGATCCCGCTGATGGCGGCAAATCGCCCAAAGACCGACATAACCATCTTTGTATAGTTTCGTCTCAGAGTGTGGGGATGGTAGATGGTATTGGGCGCCACCAGGCCGAGGGCTGAAGCTGAAATGCAGGATCTAGCTTGACCTCGAGGTTCGGCGGCTGGGACAATGGGCCTTGTAGCCACCAATCGACGAGCTGAAAAGCAAGCATGTGACGAGAGATAAACAGAAACCGGAGCGATGGGCCCTCTGTTCTATGCTTGGCACGACTTTGCAAGTTCGTGGTTTACATACTGCATGTAGGTATGTAAATAATCCGAGTTAAGCTCCCGCTCCCGCTCCCGCTCCCGCGTCTAGACCAGAGTACGTTTAGCGCCCAGGCGGAAGCACTTCGGACTACGGTATATACCTGATATCCTGTTACTGTAACAGGCCTATCACAGCTGCATGAGGATGTTGCAGCGTTGTCTCCGCGATAATAAGCGCTAAACCCACCTTCCTTGTAGCTGGGCAAACAGGGCTGAGATCGCCCATGCAGCTCAAGCTCAGTCCACTTACACTGCATGTGTCGCTTCCTCAACCCCCTCCCTCCCCATCCTTTTACGCCGACTGCTGTCTCGCAATATCTTTCGGGAGGCCCGTCTGCTATTGCGAGTGGAACTCTCGACTCAGTCGGGGAAGCTAGCTATTCAGAACTCTCAGGCCTCCTGGTCTCACTAGCCTCTACGAAAGCACAACTATGACATCTACGTTCCGTCCTCATCAGGTTCTCAGATAGATCCAACGCAACCCAAACGATGGACAAAGTCAGAGCGGTTTTCAGATCCAGGAAGAGGCTGCAGAAGAATGCCCAAACCCCGGTCAACCACCAGCTAGATCCAGCCGCAGCCAACACATCATCACTGCCACGGACCGAAGACTCTGGTTCAACTTCCAAAATTTCCAAGGGCCTTTCATCTGAGGGCTTTCCCGATGGAGTCAAAGTGTTGGAAGACTGTCCTGATGCCACAGTGGACATTTGCTTCATCCACGGGTTGACTGGTAATCGGGTGAGCACATGGAAAGTCCATACTCAATCCCAACCGTGGCCAGGAGTATTTCTTCCGCCAAGGCTCACGAGAGCTCGAATTCTCACCTATGGTTACGACGCATATGTAGTGCCAAAATCTGGAATCGCGTCAACGAACCGCCTGATTGACCACGGCACGAACCTTTTGAACGACCTGACGACGGATAGAGATTCCTGTGACGCCTCGTCACGTCCCCTCATCTTCGTCGCCCACAGCCTAGGGGGTCTTGTCTGTAAGACGGCTATCCTCCGCTCACGAAACAACCCGGACCGCCATCTCCGTGGCATATTCGAGCACACCAAAGGAATCATCTTCATGGGTACACCTCATAGAGGGTCCTGGATGGCTGACTGGGCCAAGATACCTGTTTCTGCTCTTGGTCTCTTCAAGTCCACCAACATGATGTTGTTAGACCTCTTGCAGAGAGATAACCAGCTCCTTGAGAGCATCCAAGTGGATTTTTGGTCTATGATACGGGAACTGCGAGAAGCTGGAAGGTCTATTGAGATTATGTGCTTCTACGAGGAGATGCCTCTACCGGTAGTGGGCAAGATCGTATCCAAAGAGTCAGCGACCCTGGAAGGGTACAACTCTTCGACCATTCATGCTGACCATAGAAATATGGTCAAGTTTGGCTCTGTTGAAGATAACGGCTTTAAGAGGCTGCTTGGTGAGTTGATTAGGTGGGAGTCACAGATAAGGAACTTGGATACCAGTCAGTCAACACAACTGATGGCTGAAGGACAGTCGTCCTTCAGCAACCTTGGCTCTGGCAATCAATACACCGCGACGGGAGGAGCACAGAACAACAACACAGGGAGCGGCAATCAGTTTCTTGGTAATTTTGGTGGGCCTGTACGTATCGGGTAGGAAGCTCTTTAACTGTGGTTGAACTCTGCCTCGGGTTGGTTTGTCTATCCTAACAATACCTACGTATCTTTTGGAATGGCTAGTTGGACTTATTGTCGCCACCTTTCTCCCCCACAGACACTGCCCCGGTGAAATTTGCCCCAGGAAACTGGTTACCATTTCCTGTATTATTGTGCTGCTTTCCTCCCAGCGAGTTGAATTGGTCGCCAGAGCCCCGGTTGACAAAGCTGTTCCCATTCTCCTTGGCCGGCACAGATGGCGCTCTCTTTGATAGACTATTAATCACGTCGCGTAAGTCCTCGACCTCGTCTTGCATCGCTACGTCGATGCCGCTGTGCTTGGCCAGATCACACACATCGTTCATCATTCCTGATACCAAAAGCTCCACTGTGTTCTCCCTGCCCTCCCGTTCCAGGATGTCCTCGTAGAAGTCGAACCTGGAAGCCTCTGAAGCCCGAGAAACGTGCTGGAATATTCCCTCAGACATCTTTGCTTTTTCGTTGCAGGCCTTGATCGAGCTCAAGGCGCTCCCAACGTCGGTGGAAGGATCACCTCTCAGATGAGCCTTGGCAGACTCGAGAGCGCTCTTGATAAGAACAAGACCCTGGCCCGATTCGTGAAAGACAAAACGGAAATTGTTGTCCTCCTTGACTTTCTCGTAGTGTCCTTGGGTGGCCTTGAGAATGTCCGTTGTGCGGCCGATGTATTTGGTGACCCTCTCCATCGTTGTATACAGAACGAGAACGAGAACGAGAGTACTGGCAATCAAGGGACAGGAGATTGGAGTTACTGCTGACGAACTTGGAGGAACTCGGAAACGCTTTATGCCCTGGTAGGTCGAGGATTGGCATGCCAGTCCCTCTTATGTTCATTCTAGGGTTTAATTGAATCAGGCTGTGTGAAATGCCCAACCTGGACTTCTGTCATCAATAGTCTCTCTTGGCACTGCATGCAGGATGGCTCAGCTGGACTTGCTGATCTCGCAGCTGAGTTATCCAGTAACACAGTCGTTTACTCTACCACCCTCGCATGGGCGAAAGTCCCTCATCCTCTCAGAGTGGGTTGAGGGAAACCAAGCTGGGATGTAAGTTGCATAGGGCGAATTGCAATCATCAAGGCCCGACGTCGCCGGACCACCTTCAGCTTGGGCAGCCTGTTAGTTCTTAGATAACTCTCCATGTCCTTTACACCGAGGTTATAATTCAATCATGCTCGGTGTTTCAGTACATACGACCATACCCATCGGAGAACTCGGGATCCCGTCCGCTCTCCCATAGATAAGCCGGTGAGGGGCGGATTAGTAGTTGGGTCGGTGACGACCAGCGAATCCCCGCTGTTGTATGTTTTTTTGCCTTTTCCAATTACGGCGTGTTATATCTTTGTTTCTCGGGATCCTGTTGATGCTGTTTGTTGTTGTGGGTGGTCGTTTGCGAGGGGTGGTGTTCGTTGAAAGGATTTGTTGAAGAGAGGCAGGAGTCATGGCAAGGCCCTGGTTATCCATCGTCGCGGGATTGTTACCGTCAAAGAGAAAGGGCTTGGCACTTGTGATTTGCTTCTTGGCGTAGCCATTCTTTTATTCTTCGTGGCTCCGTTGGATGTTTTGAGAGGGGTTACACCGAAAGAGCGAGACCTTGACTGCTAGGACTGACTGTCTTCTTGCCATGGCCATTCTCTATCCACAGCCATTCTATCTAATCGTTATTCGTCACATTGCTCTTGACCTTTGCACCTTCGACTATGCAAACGCCTCCAATCATTCCCGCGTAAAAGCCCGCATCTCTAGAGATTCTTGAGGCATCATCAGCTTGCATTGCAATGGCTCATTGACCATCATCACAGGCTCATCCCTTGTAGGAGAATCCTCAAAGCTGAGCACCATCTTCTTCAACCCATTGACTGTTGCGCCGCTTACAAACGGAGCACCTGGCATCGGCTATCGATACCGTCGAAAATGCACGTGTTGTCAATGGGGACGTATTGCTTCGTGATGATCTTGATCATCTCCTGAGCGACCATACCTCCGGTAACGGCAGAGATGTTGTGAAGCTCGCCACCCGCAGCCCGCTCCACCTCCTTGGCCGTCTTCTGGTAGCGCTCATTGCTCGCGGCCTGAGGCGCATTCTGGCCGATGAATGTCATGATTTCGTCAGCTGAAGCCGTCGTGACATGCGACGTCGCTGAAAGAGCGAGGTAAATGGGGACAAGAGATAGCGGCATCTCCGGGCCAGCGACAGCTGCGATCTCATCATTGGCGAGCTGTTGGTCTGTGGGAAAAGTATGTGAGCTATGATCGAAACAGAGGTTGAAGCCAGAGGATCTTACCAACAACTTGATCAAGCTTGATTGTCTTGTCCTCAAGGCTGTTGATGAGCTTGATGAAGCGAGCATTCTTGCAAAAGAGCTTGACTTGCTCAGCATCTACGCCCTCGCCACCAGAAATGCTTCGAACTGTCTCAAGGACCTGGCTAACGTCTTGACGAGCCCGTTCCTTGTAAATGTTCTGAAGCTGGATGTAGACGCTAGACTGTGCCTTCATATCAGGAAGTCCGCCGGGTACGGGTAAACGGCCCTGCTCGGAGTAGTATCGCTTGACAGCCTCGGCGATTATCCAAAAGCTGGACTTTATTTCATCCTGCACAGCACAGATTAGTAACATCCTGACATGTTGGGACATCAACTTACAGGGTCTTGGTGTATGTAGTCAAAGACTTGCTGAAGAGAACTAGGGATAGATGGCACTACAACGTGCTTCATGACAGCAGCCACGGATTCCTCGAAGTTCTCTTCGCCACCCTCAGGATTATCTGTCCTCATGGCCTCGGACACTGTCTTGCGGAAAGCGGTCTTGTCGGCGTAGCTGGTGGGATAAGCGCCATCGTGAGTCTGTTGCCATTGTTCAAGGTAGTGGAGGAGAATGACGACGAGGGGCAAGTGGCCATGCTCATGATTTTCAAGGCTGTCGATATTTTTGGTCATGTCTCTGGAAAACTCTGTGAGTTCGGGCCAGGGAGCCAGCAGCCTTAAGTCGGTAGTGGCCGCCTCATCAGGATGAGTATCAACGATGGGAAAGGTGCCAGGCAAGGTGGTCTTGAAGTAGGAGTAGTAGCCGACAGAGTGGACGGCAATAGTGGGTGTGTTGTTTTGACGGGCATATTTATGAATGAGTTGCACTTGGTCTTGTGGCAAGGGTAAGGCATATAGGATCATAGTGAATGTGGGCGAGTTACCGAGGAGTTCTTGGAGGTTGAAGGACTCATTCTGCACCGAGTTAGCCATGAACATCATATTGTACCATGAGATTTACCTGGAACCTGGGGTACCACTCGCCCTGAACCTCGGGGTTGAGCTCCAGGAGAAAGTTGGTGCACGCCTCAGCCCTCGACTTGCCGAGCCAGCTGTCATGGACAAAGAAGTTGACGCCGAGGTCTTCATGGCCCACGGTAGCTTGATCGGCGATGGTGAATCGTCCAATACCAGGGAGCACGAGGTTCTTGAGCGTTTCGACACCAACGGTGCCTGCGCCAGAGTTGATCAGGAGGATGTTGGCGGATTCAAGAGCGGCTTGGCCAGAGGCTGCCCACAGGCGGAGCTGGCGGTCGTATTTCCGTTCCTTCTCCGAGGGGCCGTGAAGGACCGGGGGAGTCTGGACCATGACATCGGCCATAGTCAGGCCGTTCAGTGTGAATGAGTGTAGAAGCGTTTGTGTGGCTGATTAGGTGGATTGATGATGAGCTTAGGGTGCCGATATTGGAGTTTCTTCTTCTGGACAAGGCGGCCAAGTCTGTTGGTCGGATGTCGGGAGAACGAACGTTATAAGAGCCCTGAATAGAAAAATACAATGCCGTTGAGGCTTCGGGGGGTTGCGGCTCAAGTGCAAGCGATGATTGATTGATGAGTGTTGTCTCGGCTTAGCTATGGCAGGCAACGAACGTCACAGTTGAATGGGGGCCTGGTCGATTCGATAACTGCCTAAAGCGACTTAGCCGTATCCTTTTCCCGCAGTAAATCAACGCCGCGTTTCCTATTCAGGTATTACTTCGCTTCAAGAGTGGTCCGTGCGAGCTAATGCGAGGTCCATGCACATCTTCCATCTGAATGCTCCCTTGATGCTCTGTACTGTAGGCACGTAATTACGGAGGATACCACACCTTAGCTCTAGCCGAATGACGCCGAAATTGATCTTTTGTTCAATAAATCCGACCTTTCAACCATTTACAGACAAGCTTCTATGTGATCAACCCCATCCTTCTTCCCAACGACCCTCCCAAGCGGACTTGCGGCTACACTATGCCCTTGACGGTGTCAACTTTTGTCCTCATCCCCTGTTCTCAATATGAGCCAGATCGAAAGGGTCGCTTCTTTCTATCTAGCGCTGACTTGGAAAATGTATGTTATGTACTACTTAGGTATGCATGCCGCAATGCTAGGTACCTTGGACGCATGCCCGGTGCCAGAGGCGAATGCGAGTGCGGGCATCTCACTCCACTCCATCAGCCTCTTTCCATTGCCCCCGTTAAAGGTAAGGCCACTTATGGGCGAATGAAAGACCACTTTCTATGACCCCTTCCACCTCTGGCCCTCTTGATTATACCCAGGGAACCAGCGTCCCCTGATTCGAGTTCTTTCTTCTCCCTTTTGACCTTGAGAAGTTGCGGAGCTGCCAAACATGTCCCCTCCTCCTCGAGCCCTCAAAGTGATATGATTGACTACTATCTACCTCCCTGACGAGGCCCGGCCTCCAGGTTTGCATGACAAGCGCAGCGTTAACAAACGAATGCGACGCACTTGATCATCCATGTACAGTCACTGCTTTGTTCACTTATACCAGGATTTGCCCTTTTATGGGTCATTCACTTAAAGGCGTCGGCACTGCTACAATACCCAAAGGCGCCATTACTCAACTTCCCTACGGCTGTCTCGCAGTTGCGCTTACAACTTCTCCATTCTCGCCCAACACCTGAAGCGAATATCGGCTCTCCTTCAACATTCCAAGATATCCCTACGGAGATGGACTCGAAAGCTGACGGCAAGCGTATCCGCGACAAGGGCGAACTTGGGTCGGCCCCAGTCTCGGAGACAGAACCTTCTGCTCCTACACCAAAGGACGACCAAGACCAAGAGCCCGTGATACCTCCAACTCGCTTCTGGACCTTGAGCGTTGGGTATGTCTTGGTTTCCCCTCGATTCTTCTTCGCATTGTACTGATATGTGTCCCGGAAAGAGTACTTCTTGGTCTCTTCCTGTCCATGGTCGACACTTCCATCGTCGCCACGAGTCTTTATTCTATCGGCGCCGAGTTTGGAGCCTTGGAAACCGTGAGCTGGGTGGCTCTCGCCTACACACTCGCCTATTTAGGATGCGCCGTTGTCTTCGCTCGCATATCCGATGTTGTCGGAAGACGTAATGCCTTCATCGCAGCCTACATCATCTTCTTTGCCTTCTCCTTGGGCTGCGGGTTTGCCAAAAGCCTAGATCAGCTCATCGCGTTTCGCACTCTGCAAGGCATTGGTGGCTCTGGTATGTCGCTTGTCTCTTTTCTTTGCTCAGGGGCCTAACAGAGCTAGGGCTGTATTCTCTCACTATGATCATCTTGCCAGAGTTGAGTCCCGACCATCTCAAGCAGCATATAGGAGCGCTGATCGGAATGGTCGTTGCACTCTCTGGTGTTTTGGGTCCCGTTCTCGGTGGTCTCTTGACGCACTACACCACATGGAGATGGGTCTTCTGGATCAAGTAGTTTCTCCCCCAGTCGTTATGCGCAACACGTCTAATACTCTCTAGTGGCCCTATCGGCTTTGTATCTCTCGTCATATTCATATTTACCTGGCCCAAGGCCGAATACCTACCCACGATTGAACGGCGCGCCTGGAAAGAGCTCGACTATCTCGGTTCTCTCCTCGCCATCTCCGCTGCCGTGCTCGTTGTCTTCGCCTTTCAAACAGCTGGCACATCATCTCGCGGCGGTTGGGCCACAGCAGTATTCATCGCGCCTTTGCTGTGTGGAATACTCGCCTGGGGTTTACTCGTCGCCTGGCAGATCTTGATTCAGCATCGATGGCGCGATCGTTTTGCACCCGCCTTTCCCATCAACCTCTTTCGCAATCGAGTGTACACGACCGCGGTCCTCAATACTCTCTGCATCGGCTTCCCCTATCTGCTACTCATCTACGCGATCCCGCTACGGATTCAAATAGTCAGTGGCAAGTCGTCTCTTGTGGGAGGTGTCATGTTACTGCCCATGCTCGGAACGACAGCACTTGGAAGCATTGTGGCCGGGAAGATCAACTCTGTCAAGAATTACGTTTTTGAAACATTACTAGTCGGTTCCTGCTTGATGACACTGGGTTGCGGGCTGTTGTCCACTTTGTCACATTCTCCAGACGATGCTAAGCTGCTCGGTTTCATCACCTTTTGCGGCCTTGGGTTTGGTCTCACCGTCGCAGCATCGACCATGCTATCGGTAATTGAAGCACCTATCCGGGACTTTGGTACGTGTCACGCACTTGAAAGCGCAGTCCCGAGTGTTCGTTCCAGGCTAACCCTGCCACAGCGCCTGCGCAAGGCATTCTGTCACAGCTTCGCCTCCTCGGTGGCAGCTTGGGTATCGCAACCTCATCAGCTCTGCTGAACCAGAAGGCATTGGATTATCTGACGGGTATCTTGACGCCTCTCGAGCGAGCTACCATCGGTGGACCAGATTCCCACCTCTCAGACTCGCAATGGGCGACTGTTCGCTACACTTACTCCGAAGCCTTCCGGGTGGATATGAAGGTGGCAGCAGGCATCTCTGCTCTTGGCGTCATTTCGACAATAGGTGCTTTTCGGAAGCAACGGTTGTTGATAGCGGACCAACGAGCTGCTATTGTGGCAGAGGAGGCTGCCCGTCGCCGAGCGCAAGCCGCGTAGATAGCACGAGACAGCTATTGGAGGCACCGTATCATGGTTAACTCAGGAGATGCTAAACTGGGTTTACGGTTCTCTTTAGAACTATACTTGTTTTGAGTCTTGAATATGGAAATCATGTTCATCTAACTTGCATTGTCTGTAAACCAAGATCGTCTGGCTTGCCGTGTTGTGACTCTAATCATTCTAACATGATGTTGGGCCCAAGGTTAACAAGATACCAGACATTATGAACCATTTAATCGCTCGCACCTCTCAGCAAATACGAGTTCTACAAGTCAATGTCGAATCAAAAGATATCTTGTACAGTTGGTGCTCATTAAATTCTCTATGTACCATTATCCATTCCCTCCTCCGTTGTCACGTCTCTATACATATCCCCCGCCGCAGCACTTGGTCTCCTCGGCTTCATATCAGTCAAAGCCTCACTCTCCTCATCAATATGCTTATCCTCGCCACCCTCATCCTCATTATCCGACACATCAGGCGACTCAGCCAGACTGTGCTGCAACGACGCCATAAAATCGCCCGCCGCCGCAAACTTGGATATCCCCGACTTGTGCGGCAGCGTCGAGTACATCCTGTGCGCCTCATCCAGACACCGCCGTGCCTGGATGTGCTTTGACTGTTGAAGCCAAGCGTCCGCGCTGAGCACGCTCCACGTTGCCGATTTGCGACGGCGTGAGCCCCAGTGCCAGCTTCCAACCCCCTCTGTTGAGGCGTAGCAGATGGCCAGGCGTTCCTTGATTAGAGCGTCCCCCACACTGCCGAGGATCCTGGACTCGAGGAGCCGGACACCCCATCGGCCTGCGTCGTCGATGTTGGACCCGCCTCGGAGGCGGAGCAGCTCAAGGCTGAGTGTCAGGCTTCGCAAAGCCCCATAAGGAGCACTGCATCGGGTATTGTAGGAGTAAAAGGCGGCCTCTAGCATCTGATCGATCGTCTCGGCACGACTTTTCGATGTCATCTGCTGTGGCATGATAAGAAGACTCAAGGCAGCCATTTCATTTGCTGCTGCGTGGTGTTTCCAAGCCTTTGAATCGCTGAAGTCGGATCGCAAGAGGTCGTATGTCGATTGTGCCAGTTTCCAGTCCCGCAGCATAAAGGCGTAGTCGGCCAGTTTTCGCATGATGGCCTCGGGAGCTTCTGCTTGATAAAACCCAGCCATGTTGTAATTATCCCTTGAGCTGCTGGTGCCGCCTGATGAGGATCTCGAGCTGCCGCCGAACGCCCACTTCCTTGAGAGATTCATGAAGCGTCCCGTAATGCCTCTTCTGCGAGAGGCAACCTGATCGTTCCAGATGGAGACATGTCGCTCCATGGTGGGTATAATGGACATTGTCACCATTTCTCGCACAAAGGTTCGGATGGCAGTAGCATCTGACTCGAAAACCCACCGTGTTGGATCCTCAAAGTCCTCGTCATCTTCGCTTCGTCGGATATCCTCGAGTTCCTCGCTGGCAGACATCCAGTCGCTGCGGGGGAGAAGTATACTATCGTCGTCCGTCTCGGCGCTTTGGCTGCTTCGCAAGCGTAGAAGATGGCAGTGAATTCCGAGATGTCGTTTCATCTGTTCAAAAAGTCCCATAGATCTTGTAATATCGTCCTTTTCCTCATCGTGAACCAGAACGTAGTAACGCAGAAACTCGCTGTCCACCCAAGCCGGCAGCTTCTTGCTTCCCTGATTCGTCTCCGTGTAGAGTCTCCTTAACTCGTCAATCGGATTTGCGTTTCTGGAGCTGATGGCAATGACGCATGCCACCGGATGTGAAAAGGATTCGTGGGGTGATATGGGAAGGCCAGATAATAGCCGTCGTAGATATAGGGCGTAATACGGTGATGTCTCGTCTGAGCCCGGGTCTTGACCCGCAAAGACGCCGTGCTGTGGTAGTGCCGCAAAGGACTCCTCCGCATAGGAAAGGTGACTTTCCACCACAGATTCCACATCCGCGAGTAGTTGCTTGTCTCGCGATGTGCTCGCTTGGCTACCATTCTGCCCTTGTGACAGCGCGGGATTCTTGAGGCCTGCGACTGTGGGATTCGGATGTTCAATATTATCGCCGAATCTTGTAAAACGGATTGAAAAACCCTCGGCCGCTTTGCTCATCCCGTTACTGTCCCTAATAGTAATCTTGCCCTGGACATCTTCGCCGAACGGTCGCAAAAGCTCCCATAAGCCATGCCGGAACCCCTTTTCGTTCATCAACACTTCTGTATCCTCAGAGGCAAAGATGGAGACATGGGGGACGAATGCCCGCAAAATGAGACTCAGCGGCTCGGCCGGACTGTCTGCCACATTCTCGCCGAGCGGTCGGTTAGGTCGGGAGTCGAAGACGGTATGCGAGAGAACCCGAGAGGGGGAGCCTCGGCCAGCTGGCGATATAGATCTCGATCCAGGTGGTGACAGTGTTGAAGCGTAGAGAGAGGCAGCGGAAGGGTTGGAGCGTCGAAAAGCCAAGTTGGTCTCGGATTGCGACAACGGCAGGGACTCGAGGACAGGGGTAGAATGCCGCGTCTTGGGAAGTTTCATAGCCGAAGCGGCCACCGGCAAAGCCTGGAGAGGTTCCGTCGGTGAGGCATCATTTTCAAAAGGTTGTGGCATGAAGGCGACGGTGGACGGCAGCTTGCTCTGACGTTATCGAGAAGAGACAGGGAATCGAGGAGATGAGGCCGGAATTCGGACGAGGTTCAAGAGGCGCACGAGGGAGAGGGTGAATCGCAAATTGACAAGGCCAACAGTCGGCTCGGCATGATCTTATCGCTGAGAACAAGGGGACATTTGGTGAACAAAAGAAAACTAACGACGCCTTTGAGCTTGGAGTGACATAGATCACTTGGTTAGTCGAGGTCGGGCGACGATGTGGAAACTCCCGTCAGGATGTGAATGGGGTACGTACCTTCTTACCTCATGCCGCAGGGGATCTCGTAGCGCCCGGGCGGGCTGGTCCCAGGCTGCAGGGCAGGGAGCTCTAGATTTCTCTATCGGGGCGAGAGCCATGGTATTCGATAACTGCATAAGATGCATAGAAGAGTAAGGTAACTTCAAGCTCGACGCTGTTGTTTGCGAACTCCAAGCTCCAACACTCATCTTCGCCATATCCTCCCACACGATGCCCTCAGATCTAGCAGACTATCTAGCCTCGAGATATCTGATCGCGGACCCGAAACCATCTTCCAAGAAACGAAAGCGCAAGCGTGGCGCCGAAGCCAGCGGCGGCCTGCTTATCAAAGACGATGACGACTCGGGTTGGGGCAACTCGAGCGCCCAGCAAGAAGATGAAAGCGCAGATGGTCCCGTGACAGTATCGGGGAGATCCGCTGAATTTCGAAAATCCAAGAAGAGTAATTGGAAATCAGTTGGAGGAGGGGAAGAAACGTCCAAAGATGATTCTGCTGCTGCTGCAGACGCCATCCTCGCATCGGCGACAGCGGAGAAAAACGCTGCTAGAGATGAGGACGACGAGGTTCCAATAGTGGAAGAGGGCGCAAATGTTGTGCAAATGAGCGACGGAACGCACGCAGGACTACAAAGCGCGGCCACCGTGTCGGCGCAGCTCAAGCGACGCCAAAGAGAGGAGCGCGACGAGTTCGAGCGGCACCGCAAATCGGCAAAGGAAGAAGAGACAGTATATCGCGACGCCACCGGCCGACGAATTGACATTTCTATGAAACGCGCCGAAGCACGACGCCTAGCGGCTGAGGCAGAGGAGAAGGAACGGCTCGCCAAGGAAGCACTCAAGGGCGAGGTGCAGCTCGAGGAAGCGCGGAAACGGCGCGAGCAGCTGGATGATGCCAAGCTCATGTCGTTCGCCCGTACGGTCGACGACGAGGAGATGAACAAGGAGTTGAAGGAACAGGAGCGCTGGAACGACCCTATGATGCAGTTCATGAGCGAGAAGGACGCGTCGGGTACGGGCAAGGGCAAAAAGTCAAAACGCAAGCCTGTGTACGCTGGTGCGGCGGCGCCGAATCGGTATGGTATCAAACCAGGCTATCGGTGGGATGGAGTTGACCGTGGTAACGGATTTGAGGGGGAGAGGTTCAAGGCTATTAATCGGAGGGAACGAAACAAGGGGCTAGACTACGCGTGGCAAATGGATGAATAGGCAACAGTTGATGATACACGGATTCTATTATATACCCCATTCTGAGCGCCTTATAGCTTGGCTTCCTACGCTGCAATGGAATTAGTCCCATTTACCATGTATCCCATGCGCTGGTGCCCAAGTACACTATCTCAGCATCGGCTCTCTTGGGCAGATACGAGGCAAAAAGTGAAAGCAAAGTCAAACCACATCCCTCTGCTCAAGTCTGGTCCCAGTACCCCTACGCCTTATGATCTGCGACGAAGTCGCTTGTCCGGACCGTAATCGCACAGCTTCTTCACAAGCTTGATCCATTCGGTCTTGGGCATTTGTCCAGGCTTATCACCCAGACGGTGCTGGAACATCTTGATCAGGTCACCAATGACAATACCCTCGTTGGGGATCTTTTCCAGAATCTCCGCTGGCTCGACGAGAGAGCCGGAAGAAGAGGCAGGAGCGGCAGCTGGGCAGTCTGTGTTAGCGGCGCCTTGTAAATTGCTAGAAAAGCGGTCTGAAAACTCACCACCTTGCGTCGGATTGGGGCTCCCAGCTCTGGACGCTGAAGGTGTGCCTCGAGCACTGGTGCTGACGAGCTTCAGCTTCTTCTTCCTTGGGCCAGCACCATCTGACATCTCGCCAGCCGTGACCTCTCCGTCACTACCAGATCCAGCACCCATGACCCGCCGAGCGGCTGCACCTTGGGGCAGAGGAGTTCCAGCCCTGCTTCCTGTAGCAGGCGTAGCATTCTTCTTGAGCTTCTTCCGAGAGGACTCGTTTCCACTAGACTCAGAGAGAGCGGGAGAACCAGCCCGCTTAAGGGATTTGCCCTTCTTTGAGCCCTCAGGCTTCTTGCCGGACGGAGTATTGGTTCCCTTGGAACCAGACCCCTTAGACTTGTCATCTTTGCCGGCACCGTCCTTCCCAACCGCATCCTTCTTGTCGTCTTTCTTCTCGTCATCGTCCTTCTTGTCGTCGTCTCCTTCCTCTTCCTCATCAGATGAGTTTTCTTCAGACTACAACCAAAGTTAGCATCGCCTGCTTTGCGTCAAACAAGCGCAGGATCCTTACCGAGCTGCTCCATGGATTCTCCTCAGAGTTATCGCTTTCGTAAATATCCTCCCGGTCTCGCTTGATGAGTGCCTTTCTGGTCGCCTTGCCAAGCTTTTGCCGCTCAATCTCTTCTTTCAGCTGCTCTTTCAGCTCTCTATCCACTTCCCCTTCGTCGCCATCCCCAAATAGATTGGCGCCCAGTTGCTCACGCCGAATGCGCTCCTTAGCGTCTTTGGCATCCTCATCATCATTCTTTTCGAAAAGGGGAGCCTCGTCATCATCTTGAAACTCATCGCCCGACATGTCAATCTCATCATGTTCAAGTTTCTCCGACCTCGAAGCCGCCCGGAAAGTAGCGCTCTCGGTCTTGATCATTTGACCACGACCATAAAGCAATCGACGGGTGGCTTCCATGTCTTGCTGACCAGCCCTCTTCTCCTCGTCCTTCATGACCCAACGGCCAACGTCCACCTTCTTGCTCATTAGGGCTTCCGCCTCGTCAATGGTAAAAGGCTGGAATGGAGGCTTTGACGTAAACTTATACCACTTCTCCAAAGGTACCATGCGGAAGACCGACTTATCTATCATGAAGGCCACATTCGACTCGGAGAGGGCGGCAACGTAACTGCCGACCCACACATTCTTGCCCTCTGCATCCTCCAGATGCCACGGAAGGGCCTCTTCGTAGCGCAGATCTGATTCCTTCTTGGCGGCTTGTGTTTTGGGGGCTCGGTTGAAGCTCGTCTTCTCTTCTTTTTGCTTCTTGGGTCGCTTGGGGTTTGTCTCCTTGGCGACAGGCGCAATCTTGGCCTGGTCGACTGCGCGCTGAGCTTCTCGATCCGCCTTCATCTGGGCCATCCTGTCCGCCTCTTGCTCGTCTACCTGGCGTGCCTCGGGCGCCTCTATCTTGACAGCTCTCCCTGGAGGCGGTTGGCGAGCATCTCGTCGATGCAAGGTAACAGGACGTGCGAAATCGTCTTGATCGGTCGGATCGACGGCCTTATCACCCATCTTTGATTGAGCAAACTTCATCATATGATAGCGAATGCCGTCGAGGAGAGCCTTCTTGGTCGTCATTATGGGGATATCATTGTATTGGGCGGGCGGCGGCTCCGACCATCCCCCATATTGCTTCCGCAACTCTTCTATGTTCGGTTTTGCTCCATTCTGTGTGCCTGAAATCGATGAAGCTCCGGGTCTGGGACCTGCTTTTCGTGCGACGAGAGGGTTTGCGCGTGGCGTCTTCCGCATCGGTCGAAGTGGATTGGCCTTTTGGCTCTTCGAGGTGCCATTTGGGTGACCGGGCGCTTTACCAGGTGGGTTTCCAGATGGCGGCGCGCTCATTTTGCCGACTGCTTCTTCTTGTTTCGAGGGATAGATTCTGCAGTGGATGCTATCGAAGGCAGCAGGTCAGAGCCTGGAGCCTAGCCTTGCGCTGGGCGCAGGAGATTGAGCAAGCACGGCGGTATTGTAGCGACTTTTCTGGTGATGCCGATGGAAAGAATAGCCGCGATCGTCTCGAGTCGTCGATGGAGAGAGAGAGGGTTGAGTCGGGGTGAGAGAGGATATTTTTATTGACAAAGAGGATGTTTGGTGCAAGAACAAAGCTAGATCGTGTTGAGAGACACGGGGAGTCGCTGGTATGACGATGACAAAGGCGCGAAGCAGGGGAGCAAGCCACAAGTGGCTTGTGCGCAAACCTGGGACCACTGGAGCTTGGCAAGCCCAGCCCAGCCCCCCTGCATTCTCTTTGAAGTTCGTCAACCATTGGTATCTCTATTCTTTGTCCGTGATTCAGGGTTTCTGGTCTGCAGTGGTAATGGGTGTCATCTATGCGTAGTACCTATCTCGGCTTTTGAGGCTCCAATTCATTACTCTTTACCTACACTTCTGGGGTAGAGCCCCAATGGTCGCAAGTCAAAAACAGTGCGTGAGTAGGCTTTCATACATGCCTAGGCTCGCTTTCTCCCGCCCTGCTCTCGCTAAAATCAGCCTGTGTGGCTTTGGTCAAACGTCTGTGTCACAGTTGGCCAGATTTCTCTAGCACTTTAAATGTACGTATCCATTGGCAAACAGCAAACGCATAACTGCATTTGTGGGGGTGCAGAGCTTCTACAAACAAGGTTGACGGATGAGCATCATCTTCGTATTCTGCCGCCTCAACTTCGCTTTCTCTCAAAACTCTCAAACGCATACTGACATCTTGTCACTACTTCAATCTACCCCCTTCTGTTCTGTCCAGTCTATGCGCAAGTCTTTCCCGCACCAGCGAGGTAATGCGCCAAAGCCGCCCTACCCTGTCTTTACTCCACAGATCCCTCCCTCAAGTTGGATGGCTCCCCCGACCTCGACACTCAATCACTACCACAGGCTATCGCGCGGCCCATTTTCGTCTCTTTCAAACTTAGCCTGGCTCTAGAAAGTCCTGGGCTGTTCAGTTTCAATCCCCTCAAGCCAAGTTCCATCGTTGCAGGGAAGGGAATGCGACTAGCTACACCCTAGTCGATCTTCCTCTAGGCACGCTCCTCACCTATCTGCTCAATTGGCTTAACGATAGTAGCGAGACGCTACTTTCTGACACGTCTTCACGATATAACTTCAGAGGCCCAACGTACCGCGTTGTCGATTGAGTCCCCAATGCTATCTAACCACCATGGCTCGCCGGTGGGAGCCCCCGGTGACCCGCCGAAAGGACTTGAGAACCATCTTCGCAATCTCATCCTATCCAACGGCACGCCACTACAGGACTCTTCCGCTAATGGGTCTGTAACGGGCTCTTCAATGTCTACCGGTCATGCAGCTTCTCGTTCATTCTCTCAATCTCAAGATGGCCCAGGCAAAGGCATTCTTAGTGAAGGCCCCAAAGGCGGTACCAATCAGTCTAAGCCAGCTCGCAAACGACTGAATCAGGCACAGAGACGCCAGATGAACTCTCAGCTATCCATTCCTATCGACCCTCGGTCTCAGCAACCCCCGCCAACCAGGTCTTATCAGAGTCCGACCTCACATTACTCGCGACCTTCTCAGTCCTACCCGCGCCACATCCACACCAACTCCCATCCACGGACGATGTCTCATGAGAACCACCAGAGCGGCTCATATTCCCACCGCCCATGGAACGGTCCTCAACAGAGCCATGGGCCACAGGGTTCTGACCACGTACCGCCCCCTTCCGGCCTCCGTCCGGATTCCATGGCCCCGCAGCCCAGTCGAGGTGGCGGCTATCTTTACAACTCCAGACGCACCGTTCAATTTCACCCTGAGGAACTTGCTGCTCAGGCTTCTCTTCTTGAGCAACTATGTTTCCAAGTTGTTTCCAACTCGGAAATCGAAAGATCCGAGATTGCAGAGAAGGAAGACTTCCGTTGTCGGATTGAAGCCATCAGCCGAGAAACAATTGCCGGTTTTGAAAAGGAGCAGCGCTCAGATGCTGAATTTCACCCTTTCTCTGTACAGCTCAAATGCTTCGGCAGTTTGTCTTCTGGTTTTGCTACGAAGGCCTCAGATATGGACCTGGGACTGCTATCGCCAATGTCCCCCATTCAACCGGATGCCCCAGGCTCTCAGATCCCGCGTTTACTGGAAAAGGCCTTGTTGGATGCTGGCCTGGGTGCTAGGCTTCTGACCCGGACCAGAGTTCCCATCATCAAGCTATGCCAAAATCCGCCTGAAAAGTTGCTACAAGATCTCCTCGAGGAACGCTTCAAATGGGAGAACGGACTCGACGACACACATGAAACCCACGAAGACGACGAACATGATCCAAACGGGGCATCTCATGATCATGAGAATGATCAGAGCCATACCGCTGGGCTCGAAGTCAAGCCCTCATCCGCTGCCGAGCTCACGTCGCCCAGCTCACACGGCGAGAAAATCCAGACCATCGAGCTCAAGCAGGGTTCCAAGAACTCTCTCTCATCGTATTACGGCTTGGCCAAGCGGGTTCTTCGTAGAGCGGGTGGTCGGGACGCAACCATTTCCAACTACCGCGAGCTTTCAGGTCAAGATTGGGAGATCCTGAATCGAGTTTGCGAGGCTTTCGTTGCTGGCCTCTCTGACTCGCAGCTCCGAACTCGTCTGGCCAGATATCCGTCTCTCTCGTTTGCGTCAAGCAAGAATGGGCCAACTAACCGGTCCCTACTTGGTGTCTATGCGCAAGTCGAGGGTGAGCAAACCCGCCAGCTGTGGGAGGAAAGCGATGTCCAAGAACGAAACCAATCACCACGGTTTCTCACCGAGCAAACCATGAAGGCCTGGGAGGAGGTTCAGTATAAATCGAACTTTGGAGTCGATCCCGTCTTTTATACCAAGGAGCTTCAATTGGCACTCGACAAGATGAGAAAGGCGCCTTCGGTGCAATTTGTGACTCTGGAGCAGGGCCAACACGAAGCACCCGCGCTCTACTACACGCGAGCCTTATATATCTTTAATGGCTTGCGACCAGCCAACGAGCACGCCGCTTCAACCTGGGTAAACGTGCTTGTCACCCATTATGTGGCTGGCATCCATCAAGAGGACATCCGGAAGACACTGCAGGATTGTATCACTGCATCTGCCGGGCTCCTGTCTCTCAGAGGTGTCGCTCGTATGCACGAGAGCATTCATCTAGCGTGGGAGTTTGAACGGGCGCTGGAGAAGGATCTCTATGACGAGACTGTTGTCCAAGACATTAAAGACTACATGGCACTACTTCGAGTATCCTTTCAACAGGCCACCGGCTCAGCTCTGAATGATGAATTCATTATTCCTATCACACCAGAAACATCTGATCTCGTGGGGAGAATTCGAGCTCTCCCAGACCCTCACAAGATGGCCCCGAATCAACCACGTGATCGATATCGAGATCGTCTGGAGTTCCCTAAGACGGGCGCAGGTGTTCAATGCGATATCAACTTTTCAGCTCATCTGGCCCTTCACAATACGGCGCTTTTGCGATGTTACTCTCACACTGACCCGCGTGTGCGACCGATGGTGTTGTTTGTCAAGCATTGGGCGAAGATGCGCGGGATCAACTCTGGATACCGTGGAACTCTGAGTAGCTATGGCTACGTCTTGATGGTTCTTCACTATCTGGTCAATGTTGCCGAGCCCTTTGTCAGTCCCAATCTTCAGCAACTGGCTCCTCCACCGCCACCGGGATTGTCACCTACTGAACTCGAAAATGCAACCTCGTGCCGTGGCCACAACGTTCAGTTTTGGCGCAATGAAGACGAGATCCTGCGCCTTGCCCATACAAACCAGCTCACCCGCAACAACGACACAATCGGTCACCTTCTCCGCGGCTTCTTCGAATATTACGCTCACAGTAGCATGCTGAGCACTTCCTCAGGCAGGGGTTTTGACTGGGGCAGAGATGTGCTCAGCTTGCGTACACCAGGCGGGTTGCTATCGAAGCAAGAGAAGGGATGGACCGGTGCCAAGACAGTCATCGAGGCACAATCTGTAGGACCTCATCCTCCACCTCAACCTGAGCAAGCATCCACGCCGTCGGTAGCTTCTAAGGGTCCGGCTACGACAGAAGATGGCACGCAACCTAAGCAAGTGAACGTGGCAACCAAGAGTGCCGAGTTCAAAGAAGTTCGGCACCGTTACCTTTTTGCCATCGAGGACCCTTTTGAGCTGGATCACAATGTTGCTCGAACCGTTACACACAATGGCATTGTGTCAATCCGGGATGAGTTCCGACGCGCGTGGAGAATTATCAAGTCGGCTGGAAATGGAAGCCCTCAGGAAGAGTTACTTCGGGATGTGAGCGACGTTGAAGAAGAGGCCAGTCCCTTGTCATTACTATTGGACGATATTCATGGACTCGGACAGAAACGGGACGGATGAATGTATGACAATCATGTTGAGATGATGTATGAACGCATGGAATGGTGGACGGCAGTGGCGCAACGGGTTCAGGCAGATACATGATTGGGCATGGGAGCCGTCGGGAAGGTCGAATTCGGTTGCAATCCTCCAGTGTTAGGTAATTCTTGATGTCATCACATGGCGCATGTAAAATCTGATTGTGCCAACTCTTTGTATAGCTGCATTCGTGTCTTTTGTCTCAAGGTTAAGCATTCCGAGACAAGACATCAAAGAGATTCTGCGTGGCCGGCTTTGCGACTGCACTCTTATGTCCCCCGACGTTCTTCTTAACTATCTTCTGCTTCTTGGCTGCCGACGCCCGCGTTGGCTTCACGTCAAGGTCAAGATCAAGATCTGGCAACGGTACTAGCCTCGCGACCATTTTCAAGGTTCCAGCCTCGTTGCTTTTCCGAAGAAACTCAAGAGTACTCTCAATATCCGGAAATTCGGCCAAAGGCGGCAGTGAAGAAAGCATGTCGTGTAGCTCTTTCATGATCTCCTTCGCCGGCGCAAGCGATAACATCTGCTTCAGAATCCGAAGTGAGTAATAAGTTGCTTGTAGCTGGGCGACAAAGTGGACAATGTCCCAAGAAACTCTTTTAAAAGTCGGTTTTTGTAAGTATTCTTCTAGAATCTGCAGTGCATGGGAATGCTTGCCCTCCTCGCAGCAATACCGGATGTTCAGAGTCAAGCAAAGAATCTGCCAGGATCGATTTGTATCACCCTGGGCGCATGTACTAACCCTAGACATCAAATCGACCACATTCCGGCCCCATGCCTTTGCGGCTTCTTTTGGTAGCATTGGGACTTGTCGCCCCTTTTGCACGACATTGTTGACACGTCGGTACTCTTGGATTGACGAAGATGACCCAGGAATGATCCATCGAGCTATTGTATAAGCCAGTTGCCGTACTGGAGTGCTCGGTTCCCAGGCACTTCCACGAGCGGGGTTCTCGATGAGGATTGGTAGAAAGATTTTGTCCTCATTAATGTCATTTGACTGAATGCCATTGGCCTGGTCGTCTTGGTGGCCTAATTGTAGAACCAGTTCCGATATCCTGGGATCTAAAGAACCAATTTGTATCAATCTACCTTGTCCAGAGACAGGTGTTGGGGCAACTTCGTGGTCGAGATACTCGTGGCAAAACTCAGCGTATCCGGCTGCGTCGACGACTGGCTGAATACAATCTCGCAAGATTTGTGGAAGTGTTAGGTGTGGCGAACGCTTTCGCTCGTAAGCCAGTCGACAGATCTCAGACGAGGATGCAAGCTTGAGTCTCTCGCAGATGTGCGCAGGGGAGAAGCTCGCACAAGCAAGGCTTGACTGTCCGTCAAGATGGATATCTCGCAGAAAAACAACACGGCCACGTGCTAGGTCATGTGCCAGTAGATCCGAGTCTGAGGTGAGAACTGTACCTCCTGACTCCGAGAGATGCTGTGCACAGAATGCATCAGCCTCTCCCGGGACAAGCCGCACCAGCTCTGTGTAGCGCGGGCAAGATCTCAGGGCATCGATGATGGCCGGCACATGGAAGCTAGGGGGGAGAAATGGTTTGCCTGGAAGCCGTGCTGAGGAGAAGAGGGCCGGGGCAGCCTCCTTGGCAGTTGAAAAGTATGCTGGAAAGAAGCCATTTGGGTCCGCGGAGTAGGATGCCTTGAGCTGGTTGAGGCTCTTGCCCATTCTCTGCATGCGAACTGGTCGTTTTGGATGTGGAAGATGGCCATCGAAGTAGATAGCCTCACTGATATGTTTTGTTAGCCCCTTGAGATACTTGAAGAAGGGTGATAACTCACACACTTACACCGCGGTGAACAAGCGCGTCTAGCCACGCAAGAGTAGTATCACCAAGGAGTTGGTATGATGGCTGGGCTATGCCATGTCTATTGCAGATGTAGAGAATATGGTAAGCCAGAGCAGGGCCATCAATGACTACGTGGTCGTTGTCAAGGACTCCGTGGACGGCGTATGGTTCCAGGGTAGAGATGAGATGAGGGATGCCCATGATGAGTCGCAGTTAATGTAGACTAGGTACTAGGTGGCTACCGCATTTCCATTGGTGATGGTGATGGTTAATAGTGTTTGCGGAATATATGGTTGCAAGAGAGATAGACACCGCATTTGATGCTTGGAGTTGTCGTTGGATCAAGCCTTTACTCTCTTTTGGCTGACTTGACAGAGAGGGCTTCAATGCACGCGACTAGGAGATGATGATCCTTCACAGATTCCGGCATGGCAAGCATCTGTCTGATCCATGGGTGCTAAGCTGACAATTGCAGTTGCAAGGCTGTGACGCACTTTCCGGGATGCCCCGCTTGGTCACCGACAGCGGGGTGACCAGCACAGTAGCTAACACTGTATGACACCGCAGAGAACGACTGGCTGCGGACGCTTGATAAGCCTCTGTGTCACCCAGATCATCCTTGGCGCCCGCTACGAAAAAGCAAGACAGGTCTCGTGTACTGTGATAGCCTGACTGAAATCGCACGGTGCCTTGTACCGCGTTGAAGAAAAAAAAGCGTCGCACCTGAGCAACGCAGCTTTTTCCTCAACCCCAATCTCTTCTTCCTCCCATTCTACCCTTCAACGCTTCGCCCTTCACACATCGGTTGATGGGTTGCTCAAGATGCGCAACACGCTGATCTTTGCCGGCAACTCATGCCCAGTTCTCACGGGTCAAATCTGCGAGAACTTGGGCATGCAGCCCGCCAATGCCGAGCTTACCCAATTCTCCAATGTGAGCTTCCCTCGCTCTTTCAGCGATTGTTCTCCAGCGTGGCCTTGCTTGGTCACATTACTCCATCAATTCATCAGAGATTGATGTTTCTGCATTGGTCTTTGGTCTCTCAATGCGTGCCCTCTTGAACTAACCGACTTGTCAAGGGCGAAACGAGCGTCAGAATCCTGACAAGCGTCCGAGAAAAGGACGTCTTCGTTGTCCAGTCAGGAAGCCCGAGAATCAATGACTCCATCATGGAGCTTCTCATCATGATCTCGGCATGCAAGGGCGGCTCCGCTAACAAAGTCACTGGTTCGTGGTTCTCTTTTCCCTTTTGAGACCTCAATCGGCTCACTTGTTATCTCTGCCCAACAGCCGTCCTCCCTTACTTCCCCTACAGCCGCCAGTCCAAGAAGAAGTCACACCGAGGCGCTATCACGGCTCGTATGCTCGCCAACTTGCTGGGTGTTGCTGGCGTTAAGCACGTCATCACTGTCGACCTCCATGCGTCCCAGATGCAAGGCTTCTTCAAGTGTCCCGTCGACAACCTTCACGCCGAGCCCATCCTCGCCAAGTGGATCCGCCATAGCGTTCCTAACTGGCGCGATGCGGTTGTGGTCTCCAAGAATGCTGGAGGAACTAAGCGAGTTACATCTCTCGCCGATGCCCTGAAGCTCAACTTTGGAATTGTCACGACAGACAGGAAGCGCGTCAGTAACATGACGGCAAGCATGATTATGAGGCACTTTGACCACGGCGTCGAGCGCCGGCCAGCGTTGGAGTCCATCCGACCCATCCCCAACCGGGGCGCCCCTGCCCCTGAGCGTGCTCCTGACGCTGCGACTACTCCTACTCCTAAGAGGGAGACCACTCCTCCCCGAACCTCGCGAATTGTGACGGATTCACAGGGCTCCCCCAGACGAGCTGATGCCGTGTCTGCCCGCACGTCCAACGTGAGTCTTGCCGAGCCTGCAGACCCAAACATCACACCCCCAACAAGGTCTCCCGACCCTTCGATTGATGGCGAGGCCGACTATGATGACTACAAGGCGCAAGAGGTGACGCATGGCCGTCTGGTTCAGGGTCGCATTGTTGAGGACGATTTCCCCTCTCCTGATCGATCTGCTGCCGATGTCAGCCTTACTGAGGAGGACCCGATGACTATGTCCCATGCGTCGTCGTTCTTTGTCCCCGAGCCCCAATCTCTTGGTGGATCGGGCGACGCGGCGGCCAGCTCCGACGAGGAGGACAATGCATTCGAGAACCCCAATGCCGAGCACATGATCACCCTGGTGGGAGACGTCAAGAATCGGACTGTCTTCATCGTGGACGATATGATTGACAAGGCTGGATCTTGGATTGCTGCCGCCGAGACTGTTGTGAAGAAGGGCGGAGCCAGGAAGGTGTATTGTATGGCGACCCACGGCGTGTTTGGTGGGGACAGCCTGGAGCAGCTGCAAGCATGCGAGTGCATCAACCAGATCGTTGTCACCAACAGCTTCCCCATTGATAAGGACAGGGCACGCAACATCAGCAAGCTCGTGGTGCTCGACCTTTCATTCCTCCTGGCTGAAGCCATCCGACGAAACCACTATGGCGAAGCTCTCTCGCCCCTGTTCCAACATTATGGCGATTAGACAGACGGAATGCCCTGCTTCCGCTCTTGGTTCCTTGCCTGTTGCTACACTACTACATCTAGCCTGCGTGGGCAGTCTGATGTTTGATGAAGATTGTTATGGCCGTCATTGATTGTTTTATTAGCGAGGCGTCTGGGGAAAGGAAGCGTTGGTACCCTGTGCTGGACCACTCATTCCTAAGGGGGTTTACAAACAAAGGCAAAGTAGGTGACGAATCACGACTACGGTTATAGTCTTTTGGTGCAGTATCCTCTCCGCGTGATGTTGTGCACCTCTCCTTTCAGCCTTCCGAGGCTTCGTGACCTGTTGAGCTCAATGCAACCCAGCGGTGCTGTCACTTGTTGACGGCAAGGGCCCGATTCATCTCAGAATGGGTTCTTAACGGAACGTTGGTAGATGAAACTTTATCGACCTTAGAAGGCCTGCGACTCAAGACCATATGTGGTCTCTTGTCTCCTCACCGGGGCAGATGGGTTCTGGGCAAGAGAAACTGTCGAACATTTTAATACTGGTGTTGACTGGCCAAGATGTGGTATGCTCAAGGCTGTTTAGATGGGCCACTGGTTTGGTGACACGTCATTCCCGGCGGCCTAGGTAGCCTTGGAGCGTGTCTGTTAGCTTTAGCATAATTCTGAATATATAATGGTTCACAGTCACGCTCCCAAGTCTCACAAGGCAGTTCACACTACTGGTGTAATCCTGTAGGCTGATTCTATTGTCTTTATTCATTTTGTCTGTGATCTAAGCGCCCTTTCGGTGCATGGTGCCGGCGCCAGCCTGTCGGACGAAAATTGTTAGCCACCGTCTTCAAACTGTGTCGATGATTCAAACTGAGGCAGGCCAGCGTGTCACAGATCTTACCTGGTGGTTGGGGAAGACGAGAGTGTCGGCTACCACCACGTTCTCACGGCGCGTGGCAGTGAAGACAACGACCTCGGCAATGTCGTCGGGTGTAAGAGGTTCGCACCCACTGAAAAAAGTTAGCACTGGGTTGTGATATCCTATGAAGCTGAAACTGGGAGGTAACTCACGCATAGACGGCATCGGCCTTGGACTTGTCACCATAGAATCGCACAACCGAGAACTCCTAAATAGTTATCAGAAACCAGCTACGCGTTGTTTAAGTTGCAGTGTCTCAGCTTACGGTCTCAACCTGACCGGGGTCAATCTCAATGACACGGACACGGCTGGCGATGAGCTCCTTTCGCAAGCTCTCGGAGAAGCTACGGACGGCGGCCTTGGTGGCACAATAGATGCTGCCGCCAGGATAGGGCTCTCGGCCGGCGATGGAGCCGACGTTGATGATGTCGCCGTGGCCTCCGTCGGGACGGGCCAGGAAGATGGGGAGAATGGCTTGAGTCATGTTGATGAGACCAGTAACATTGGTGTTGAACATGACGTTGATGTCCTCCTCAGCAATCTCGGGGGCGCGAGCGACTCCCTTGACGAGGCCGCTATCCAATGTATTAGGTACTGATTTGTTCAATGGGGTTGAGATGCGTACGCATTATTGACGAGAACGTCAATATTCCTCCACTCCTCGGGCAAGTTGTTCACAAAGCCCTTGATCTCAGCGGGGTTGCTCACATCGAGCTTAAACGGCAGGACCTTGACGCCATGGCCGACCTCGCTGGTAATCTGCTCAGCGAGCTCCTTGAGAGAATCTACACGGCGGGCCGTGAGAATGAGGCGGAGGTCGTTCTTAGGCGCTGTCCGGGCGAACTCGAGGGCCGTGGAGCGGCCGATGCCGGAGGAGGCGCCGGTGACGAGGACGGTCTTGCCGGAGAGGCGCTTAGCGGCGGCGGAGGAGGCCATTGTGCGACGGGCGAAGAGGGGACGCAGGAGGGGCGAGAAGGAAGACGAGGAGGACAAGTTGAGGGTTGTGAATGCGGTGGTGAAGAGACGGCGGGTGGTGTTCATTCGGACGGGCTGAGGTGAGGGTGGAGAAGAGTGAGGATGATGTGATTTGATAGTTACGGGGTGCAATTGATTGAAGAGGTCGTCGATGTACTCCAGTTCTTACCCAGATTGGTTGGTATCTACAGGGTCTTGTCTAAACAGCTGTGGCAGAAATGACCGATCTGGGAGGAAACAACAGGGGCAGGGTTGTTAGCGACGGTACTTGATAGTTGACTCTAATCTACAGCATGGCCGTGGAGTTGAACAAGAGGGCGCACTTTTCTTACCCCGCGAATCATGGCATTTCGTTATCCCTGGCCAAAGTGACGAGCTGCGGGGGTTCGGCTTTGGGGGCCGCACGTTGGGGATCGATAGATGATCAACTTGGCTACTGTATCGCTTCTACACCACTTATACATCCGCCAGATATCACGATGAGTTTGGAGAGTTTCGTTACGAGCAAAAATGCACTTGGCTGTAGCTGAACTAATGTAATTCACTCAGGAGTCTATCCTCTCCCAGGTCATCAGATCGTAAAAAAGTCATTGTGCAGTTCTGCCGCACATGGCTTACTAAAACAGCGTCCTGCTGCCTCTTCGCAGTGAACGAAAAAACCTTGAGAAAAATTCTCTCTGCAGAAGTTTCTGTCACAGGACGCGCGGAACTTGGTAGAAGAGCCACGTCGACTCGAGAGGCCGCGCAACATGGGCACTTCTGTCTTCTTCAAGATTCCATCAATTGGTCAAGTGTGACTCCTAGGCACCTATACGTAGTCCGAACTCTAAGTCTATCTAACCCAGCATATGCAGTTGGGAACGTTATTTGCGCAGAACCATTTGCTCAAAAAATTTGCGCATACATACTCGAAAGCAACCTGTATTGATGAAAACTTTGATGGAAGTTGCCTCCTAGGCGTACTACGGGACTGAATTCTGAGTCCACTGTCTCCCCCCCGGCAACAATGACTATGCGAATGATGGGCCTCCTCTCTTGACGAATATGCCTCTTCCGCAGTCTGTCCTCCAAAACGGGGACCAGAACCTGGTGCAGATATGACTAGTACGAGGAATAATACTGTGTGTTAATTACACGACAATGTCCTGGTAGTCGGACTACTAAGTCAGGGAGGTGGTCTGTCTTGGTTAGGTTGGGAATAGCATCATAGTGGGCCAGATCAAACGGGAGACTGTCACTGTGCATGCGCGCATTGAGTATAAGTGCTATAGAACTAAAACCATCCTCAAATGACCCAGAAGAGCTCGAAGCATGGTAAAACTTTGCATTTCGAGTCATCGTGAGGTGGCCAGCTCAGCATTTTGGAAAACTGTGTCTAAACCAGGAGCCCAGAAACGTCTATAAAGTCCCCCCTTCTCCCCTCTAATACAGATTATACAGTCCATCTATCTTTCACTCTTCACCATCACTCACACTGCTATTAGCATACAAATCTTCTACACTTTCACCCATTCTTGACACTTAAACTCAACACTCATCTTCATCTCATCAGCTTCCTCCTTGATTCTTCACAATATCCTCATCCAACACCGCAAAAATGGTTGGCTTTGTTTCTACTCTCTCTCTTGCCCTCGCCCTCGTGGCCACCCTCGTCTCTGCTGCTCCCAAGGGCACCTACACACCAGAGAAGTTTGACAAGACCGTCACCAAAGACGGATCTGATGAGCCCGACCACTCAGTTAACCGAGACCCCTTCAAGCTTGGCTATGCTAGCAAGGGACTCACCAAGGCGCAATACACAGAGCGCAACCTCCAGTTCCTGCGTTGCGAGCCACGTCTCCAGGAGCACGAATACCGCTTCACCGTCGGTGGCTCCTGGATCTCGCACGCTGAGGAGCTCGAGAAGATGCTCGAGGACAAGAAGTGTGGTGTCTGGAACTTCGAGCATCACTTTGACAATGGCAAAGACTTTGGCGATGGCAAACTCAACCTCGCCTTCTACAAGCCTGATTGCGATATGGGCGACATCATCGGCGCTGCTGTCAAGCTGGCCAAGAAGAACCAGAAGAAGCTCAAGCAGAACAAGACTCGCCTTGAGCTCTACAACTGCCCTGGCTATGGCTCCGACAAGCGGGTCACCTCGGACGAGGAGGCCTATGCCAACAAGGAGCTGAAGGAGGCTGAGGACAAGTACAAGATTGCGAAGGAGCTGTATGATCAGCGGGTTCAGGCTGTCACGAACAATGGCCGTCTTCGCTTCAAGCAGTACTCTGAAGTTTCTTAGGTGGATCTGGGTGGTGTTTGTCTTTGCTGTCTTCTCGGGTTGGAAAAGTTTCACAGTATCATTAGAGGGCGGCTGCCCAGGTTTACGAGATTATGGTTGATGATTGATGATTGATGATTGATGACGGCGTTGGGTTCGGGGTTAAACAGTATACTTAGTTGTTCAATTTGAGCTGCTGACCAGAAATGTTTCAAGATCAACCGTGAATGTTGTAGTGGACTTGGATGTTCCTAGGCCCCTAACCGATAGGGAATGGCTCCCTGTCAAGCCACTAAACCCCATCAGCCATGGTCCCTCCACTGGTGACAAGCCACTCTCATCCCACCATCAAATTATCTCCATTCACGGCTGCATCACATGTGTCGTCATCTTTCACCCTTTTTTGAACTGCAACTGCTGAATTTCTCATATAAAGCACCAAGACTCTACCGTTGTCTATGATAAAGCGCTCTTGGTGTGACGGATCTTTTCCCTCAGGCCGCACTCAATAAGCATCCTTTGATCGCCCTCGGTCACACGAAAGGCTGTGCCCGACTCCATCATGGGTGAGCTCGCCGACTACCTCATTCACAACGACCCGAGCTTCACCAGGTAACAAGCCCTCTTCGTACGGATCGCCATACTCAGACCAGTTCTTTTAACATTGTGTTTTTCTTCTAGGTCACGGTTGCCGGCACGATACTCAGACTTTCGACCCCAGCGCACTCTGAACCCAGATGGCTACCAGGCCAACATCTCCGCCTGGCGCCAGGCCCTCTCCGACCTTGTCGCCAGAGGCCTGATCTCCCATCGTGGCTCGAACCCCGACCATTTTGTCCTCACTCTCGACGATGCACTACTGCGATCCCTAGAGTACAAGGAATTTGGTCAGCCCCTGGCCCTGGGCACCGTGGTGCGCGAGGCAACCGCTGGCCAAGATTTCGTACCCCTTCTGGACTTCAACAGGTCGCAGCAGAGCATATACCAGCGCAGCTGGTCAGGCCTGCCATGGAGCGTCATGAGCTGGACGCTGCGCCAGCTGGGGGTGGTGGATCCTTCTAGGGGAGACGATAAACTGCCCACAGGTCAGTATGTGGTGGTCAAGAACATCGAGACCGCTGCGAAGGAGCTGGGCGACCTGATGGCGGAGAAGACATCGAGGTTTGATCGCGTATTTAGCAAGACGCAGTTCCAGAAGGCCTTTTCAGCAGCCCTCGTCAAGGACCAGCGTCTCACAGAGACGGACCTTGACGTGCTGCTGAAATTCCTCTCACGCGACAAGGGAGTCATTGAGTATGATGGAAAGACGATCCGGATCAAAGGCTCTGGTGAGCAGGGCGGCATCACAGAAGAAGACGCAGCCATCGCATCCCTCAAGGAACTCACCGAAAGCCTCAAGCATCAAACCGACCTCCTCAACACGCGCGTCGACGAACTCTCCCAAGCCGCCAAAGACGCCGTCACCCGGAAGAACCGCGTCGCCGCCCTTGCCGCGCTCAAGTCCAAGAAACTCGCCGAGACGTCCCTTGCAACCCGCTACGCCACGCTCAACCAGCTGGAGCAAGTGGCCGCCAAGCTCGAACAAGCCGCCGACAACGTTCAGCTCGTCAAGGTCATGGAGACGTCCACAGGCGCGCTGGCGACTCTCAACGCGCAGGTCGGCGGTGCGGACCGCGTTGACGCTGTCATGGATCACCTGCGGGAGCAGATGAGCGCGACGGATGAGGTGGGCGCCATCTTGGCTGAGTCGACGGGCGAGGTGGTGGACGAGGGTGCGCTCGACGACGAGCTCGAGGCGATGGAGGCGCAGGAGCGCGAGAAGGAGGGGGAGGAGACACGGCAAAAGGAAGCACAGGAGCAGAAGGCTCGGGAGGAGAAGGAGGAGAAGGAGGCGGCCGAGGCGCAGAAGAAGCTGGATGAGTTGCCTGCAGTGCCTGCTGATGGTGAGCAGATCCGCGAGAAGACGCGGACACCGACGTCGGAAACTGGTATCGCGAACCTGGCGATATAGGACAAGTCAGAGAGAAGAGCAGGAAAGAGACTCATGGCGAGGCGAGCCATTCACATGTGTACATGATCATAAATCTAGGATATCCGGGGCGTTTTGGGCTTTGCGTATTGCCATGGGGGAACATTGTTCATTGGAGTCTTCATTAGAGTCTATACATATATTTTACCCCTGTCCTTCTTCTATCATCAATGGTATCTCGATGCATGCCCCTCCGCCCTTGTGCTACCCTCGCCCTCATTACGCCGTAAAATCGTGCAGTGTCAAGGTCCAGGGTTCTCGGGCCATGTGTGATTCTGGGCCAGGTTATGGGGGCCTCCCTCTGGGGTAAAATATAACGGCTGCCTCCCTAGGTCCACGTTATTGTGATAAGGGGCGGCAGGGTGAGCCTGAGGTGCCATTTGGGCCTGGGCGAATTGTTGATGAACATGGTCACCGTACGAGTATGGGTTCTGCTTCTGTGCCCCAGAAACTTCCGGGGCTGCTCGTGTCGGGGCTATGATTGTCGATGGCGCTCCGGGAAGAATTGCAGCTGTCGAGTTTGAGTACTCCGGTTGCGTAAGGGTAGGTATCCTGATTGGATGCTCGGTGTGATTTGTGCCTGATGATCGCATAGATTGCTCGCCTGCCGGTAGAGACGGTTGCATTTGTTCTGTACTTGGTGGCTTCTGCTGTACTTTCGCAGCGGGATCCTCTGAACTCGACTCCTTCGACCCCTCTTCAGCCTTCTTCTTCGCCTCTAACCTGCTCTTCCTCGCGCTGGCAACCAGGTCCTTAAACGATGTGTCATGCTTCACCGCCCATGCTGCACCGTCGAAGTCTTTATCCTTGATAACAGCGGCATTTTGTACCGACCGCCCGGTCGTCGGCGCCCTCCCCCCCTGTGTCCGTTCCCAAACATCCAGATCATGTAATAGTTCGCCGCGCTTCTTTGGTTGCGCTGCGTCGCAGTTGGAGTTCCACAATGTCATCCATTCCTTGTGCCGTCGCTCGAGGAGTGCCCGGGGGCCCTGATTGGAGATACCAATATCTGCCATTTTCTTGCGCAAGGCTTGATCTCTATACATCGAGTAGTTGAGGGCGGGTAGTCGATCGGGGGCTTTTGCCTGCTGCCGTTGTTGATGGCCGAAACTCGAACTCGAACTGTTTCCGGCTTTTCGTTGTGGAGGTGTCGGACCGGTACAAGTTTCAAGATGCTTGAATACTTGCCACTCCTTCATTCGACTTTGACAGACGGGGCAGGCAACAAGACCGTCATCTGCGAAACTTGTCAGTGGCATATCTCATGGACTTCGGGCAACTGTTGCTCACCAGGCTCTGGTACGTAATCGTCATCATCTGGCACCTCGACAACCTCGTCGTCTGCTGTGGGTATTGTGTATGAGGCTGTGTCTGCCCGAGACTTTCTTAATCGCGCCGATGTTCGCAGTCGCTTGCCCTCGGGCGCATCGTCCGACTCGTGACGATCTTCCTCGGCCTTTCGCTTGGATACAGTATTTGTCACACTTCCATTCCGTGCCATATTCAGTGTCGCCGCTCTCACTTTGGTGAATGCATTCACCGTCTCTTCCATTGACCAGTTACTGCGTAGCTTAAGCTCCTGCTCCAAAGCTCGACACAGCGGGCACTTGCCGTCGTTGGACAAGGCTCTCCGAATGCATATTGAGCAGAAAGTGTGAGAGCAAGATGTGATCATGGGTGTCTTGAAGAAGTCTTTGCACACTTGACAGCGCAGGGCGCCTTCAACGGCGGCGAGGCCAACGAGGGGCGTCGACAGCCAGTCTGTTGAGTCGGGGACATCGTGGTCGGACATGGAGCCTTGCAGTGAAGGGTGGTGGTGGTATTGGGGTTGAAAATCGGTGGGATACGATACTCGTCAGGCCTCGAGTTCAGATGTCTGGTTTGTATGAAGTAGCATGAAGGAGTGTGGACGATTGCGATTCGCTTGCGAAAGAAAAGGTCGAAATTGGAACTTGGTCCAGAATCGACGTCGCGCTCAGACGCGATGCCTAGAATGACGATCAAGAGCAGTAGAAATTCGTTACTTCAATAGCTCGCTTTGGTGCTGAGAAAAGCAGGTAGAGGTATTCACGTAAAAGAATATTATGCGCTGAGCGGAGCACCGCCAGACGCTTCTGATAGTGTCCCACGTGAGAGCGCGTTCACTTTACGCGTCTCGTGCGCTTGCCATCTTTAATGAGATACCACGATTGCGTCGCCTGAGTCTCAACGTGCAAGCTCATTCAAATCCCCCCCTCTTCTTGAATCCTGACCTGATTGACAAGAAAGAAAGCCAGCGCCTCTCTTTGAGGTAATTATGGACGAGCACAAGAAATTTTTGGCGGATCGCCTGTTCAGTGAAGAGCGACCGGTATGTTCAATTGATTGGATTTACTCCATCACTTTTGCCATGGCAGGCCTAACATGATGCAGATCACATACCGCCTTCTAAGCAGAGCATTGGACGTCCATGTCAACACCGCGAAGGAGTGAGCTTTAGGATAAACCAATTCTGCTATTGCCTTTCTGACGACTTCTTAGGATGCTCTATGACTTTCACAAGTACCAAAATGACCTGCGTGCTCAGTCAGTCCACGCAACCTACCTCGTCTACGGTACCAAGAGCTCCGACAATCAGCAGTCTGATGAAGATGTTGAGATGTCGAGCTCAATCCCTGAGGAGGCCCTTTCTGAAGAGGTTGCCGTTTCGACCCTGACCCTTGCACGGGAAGAAGAATTGAATGGTCCGCGGCCCGTCAGATGAGCGTGTATAAATGCAGTCAACTAACAATGTTGACAGATGTTCTGGCTGATTACCAACAAGTTACTTCAATTCATGTCTACAGCCTTGCGCCACATCCCCAAAAGGATCTCTCCCTCTTGTCAGACATCTCAGCACAGCTATCAGAGTACTCGACCAATGGCGACGTTTTCGCAGCATCGAAAAAGTATGGAATCATCAGCAACCCTCAGGCTCGTTGGAGAGAACGAAAAGGTCGTTCACACGCCACTCCCTCAGCTCCCCCGCAGGCCATCGAGGAGGAAACTGCTGCATCCAAGCCGGCGTCGACTACAAAGGTCAAGCAGGAAACCTCAGCACTCAAGTCAGAGGCGGCAGAGACCAAGCCAACAAAGAAAGAGTCATCAGCTCCCTCATCTAAAGAGGGAACCCCAGCTCCCAGCACCGGAAAGAAACCAACACCGGCCCTAAAGCGAGGCGCCTCGGGCAGCATAATGCAATCCTTCGCAAAGGCGGCTGCACGACCGCCTAAACCGAAGCCTGCCTCCAAGAAGGAAGAGGATATGTCCATGGCTCTCTCAGACGATGGCGAAGCGGACGACTCTGATGTTGTCGCCACCAAATCGAAAACGAAACCTGCAGCGGACCCTGAAGAGCTCAAGAAGAAACGACAGGAACGCGAGGACGTGCTGCGACGTATGATGGAGGAGGACAATGATGACGATAAGGAGGACTCCGACAAGGAAGATGACGAGGAGATGGAGGAGGCACCCGAGCCCGAGCCCGAGCCTGAGCCCGAGCCTGAACCCGAGGCCAAGCAAGAGGACAAGGAGCCTGCAGAGATGGTGTCGAGTAGCGGTGACGGGCGCAGAAGGGGTAAGAGGAGGGTGATGAAGAAGAAGCGTATCCTGGATGACCAGGGTTATATGGGTGAGTTTACATCCGTCGCTTTTGGGCTACAAACGAGATGCTAACCAGTTGTTCTAGTCACGATTCAAGAGCCAGGTTGGGAGTCATTTTCAGAGGACGAGGCTCCGCCACCTGCAAAGAAGTCAGCACCGACACCCGCTCCATCGTCATCCGGATCCAAGGCAAAGAAGCCTGCCCCCAAAGGACAAGGGAACATTATGTCTTTCTTCTCCAAAAAGTAGGGGAGCGAGGGCCAGCAGGAGTCAGAGAAAGTGGTGGGAAGAATAAGACGGCCGTGAAATGATAGATTCCGTATTATTTATTGGCATCTATAATCTCGCCGTCGCCATCCGGATTTGTGCCAACCAGTGCGCTATACTTGGCCGGATCGGCCTTGATCTTCCGCAACGTGTCCGCCAGTCTTCGCACGCCTTCAGCCAGGTCCTCTTCAGGCACGTATGCAAATGTCAACCGGACCGCATTGTCCAAGTCGACGCTCTTCTCGTCGCCGGGTATTTGAAACATTGTGCCGTTCCCGACAACCAGATTCTCCTCAGCTATGGCAACACCGGCGACTAGCTTGGCCGACAAGCCATCTTGCAGTGTAAGCCATACAAAGTACCCGCCATAGACACTGCCGTCAACGAGACCTGCCTCGCGAAAGCCAACGCCCAAAGGGGCGAGGTGCTCATGTATCGCGGCCATCATGATGCGATGCCGGTGCTGCAGTTTAGGGCGTGACACGGTAGCAAGACGCTCTTGAAGGGCACCAGACTGAACCAAGTCGGCCATAATGGAGGCGCAGAACTGACTGGGTGAACCACCAGACTTGGTAGCACCCGTCTGCGCCAGACCATAAGCAAATGCTGGCGAGCCCTCGAGCCAGCCGGTTCTTATCCCCGGCCCGACGAGCTTGCTAAACGAGGCATTGCTGACGGCATGTCCAAATCCCTGGGGGTCATTATCCGCGCGACCCATGGCGAGATCGATGTCGCACAAGCGCGGGAGCCCCATATCAGGATGCTCGTTCGGTCCAAGACGGGTGGCCAGTTTGCTCGGATCGCTGTCGATGCGCCACTGGAGAAAGTCGTAGACGTCGTCGCAGATGATGAGGGCATCGTACTTGCGCGCCATACGCACGAGGGCTTCCCGGCGACGCAGGGACATGGTCTTACCGGAGGGGTTTGAGCACGTGGGAACGGCGTAGATGATGTGGCGATAATGTTTGCGATGTTTGCCAGGGTTGCTGAAAGGGGTCTGTTGAGTATGTCAGTACCAGTCGTTACTATAGCACAAGTTCTTCAATGCTCAGTCAGTACCTTGGCCTTTGGCGCTTCCTCGTCAAACTTGGCAAGCTCCTCAAACTTGGCAAGCTTCGCCTCCAACGCCTCGATATCAACGCCCTCGTCATCCTCGGGAGTGGCCCTCAACCTTCCTTCAAAGCCCGCATCCCGAAATACCTGAAAGACGAGGTGGTAAGCCGGCGCAACGCACCACACAGCCTGCGTCACATTGGGGTCGGTGAAGCTCTGCATGATACACGCAACATTCTGGCTCGCGCCGCCCGAGATGCAGATACGGTTTGGATCACGCTCTACTCGGTAGTGCTCAGACAGCCACGTCGCCAGCGCCTCGCGCAGAGGCTGGTAGCCCGAGTCGGGGCCATACTGCAGCGCAGGGACGAAGATGGAGGGGTCGGCGAAGCTGCGCTGGGCGGCGGCCGAGAGGAGGTCGACTGGGAGAAGACCTGGATTGGGCCAGCCGCGGATGAGGTTGATCTGGTGCTTGCCCGACTGCGGGTTGGAGGGGAATTCGGAGGCGTGGGTTGTCATCTTCATATTGGCGATGCTGGACAAGTGTGATGGTGGTGGTGTTGAGAGACCGAGGGCGAGACTGAGACTGCAACGCGGCGCAAAAGGAGGGGGAGCTGCAGAGTGAGGCATGGAAGATGAACAACTGCGGCAAAACGTCATACGTGTCTCTCGTCGTCTTGTTACACCATCTCTCAGCCAGCGTACAAGCTGAAGGCCGACGGGTGAGGACGAGGACGAGCGATGTCGGACATTCATATCCCACCGTGGACTTCTGGGGGAGGCGGATAACTGTGGATCTCTATCTTTGAGACCCTGCAGATCGAATTCATGCTTGTGATTCTCCGAGTTGCTTGCCTATTGATGGCCGTTGGGTGGGCTATCATTACGTGAGTAAATCATGACGAATCCGGGGTATTACAACATCGTGGTGGTGGGTTGGTGAGCTTGAGTTGTTGTGACGCAGAACAGACGCTGCTAACCAACAAGGGAATGTCATTGGCTGAAGGTCGGCAACAGGCCGGTCCGGTTCAACAACTTAGAATGCCATTGCATTCCTTCCAGGTTGTTATTTCTTGTATCACAACTCCTGCAGCAACTCTCGTATCAGTAAATAGCCGTCGGGCATTTTATTAATGCTCATTTTCCATATCCCAAATGCGCCTAGTCCAGCCAATGCCATTTCACATCTTCCCATCCATCATATCTCATACGCAGCGGCACCCTCGCCAAAAATCAAGTGTGGTTTCCCTTTGGCCAAATCCAGAATCGTCGATGCAAACACGCCGTTAGCCCACGCAAACCAGCTTCTCGTGTACTGTGTTATGTGCTGAACATCAATGCTCTCATGGATCAGGCCTAGCTTGGCCGAATCCAGCACGAGGTTTATGCACTCCTTGATCTCGGTGTCGTTGTCTGAAGTTCGGGCCTGGATGAGGAGACTCATTGGCCAGGCGTTCCTCAACCCGATATGAGGTCCTGGAACGAGTGTCAGTCGTCACATTACGCAAATTGCGAGACCAGAATGTCTCACCTCCAATACCCTTGAAAGCCTTTCCTTCCAAGTAGTAAGGGTTTCCGCTCTTCTCCAGCAACATCTTCCTTGTGTTCTGATATATCGGATCCTTCACGTCACAGAATCCCATCAGGGGAAGTGCCAGCAGCGAGGGATAGTTTGCATCATCCATGAGAATCGATGAGCCGTACCCATCTACTTCATACGCGAACACATCGCCGTACTTGTTGTGCTTGACCACACCATGCTCCAAAACACCGTCTCGGAGCCTCTTGCTCCACTCCTCCAGCTTCTTGGCCAGCCATGTCTTTCCGGCTGCTGTGAGAACTGCAGCCGTTCGCTTCAATTCGACAGACATTTGGGCATTGGCGGGGATGAAGAAACCGAGGATTGTCGCATCGTCGCTGGGACGGAATGCCGACCGGACCAGTCCCGTTCCCCAGTTCAGAGGGTTTCCCACGCCCTTCAAGTTTAGCGTTTCGGTCCCGGCATCGGTGCGCCGCTGAAACGTATACTCGTTTCGCTGGAATTCGCCCGTCTCAGGGTCGAATGTTGACTTTGACTGCTGCTCTAGCACGCCAAGCAGCGTATCAACAGCACGATACCATCTCTTGTTTAGGAAATCAGTCGAGCTCGTGTGTTCGTAAAAGTCGTTGGCGAGGGCCAGAAAGTGTGCCAGAGAGTCAAGCTCATACTTGCACTCGAAGACAGCCTGCGGCTCGTATGCAGGGTGCACGACATCATCCTGGCCGTTGGACGAGATGGGTAGGTCGCTGATAGGCGGTGGCTGGAAGGCGTTGCAGTAGGGAGACTCAATGACATACTCGGCCTGGGTGTTGATGGCACCGAGTAGCAGCGTGTGGATGGCAGGGTCCTTCTTAGCTAGGGGCTGGTACGGTCGTAGTTGGTTCGTCGAGTCTCGAAGCCATTCTGCGATGATGTCGCCGGTTATGATGAAGGATTGAGGTCCTTGCCAAGCCCCGTCATCGTGGAAGCCACCAAAGTTTCCCATGCGGAAGAAGCCAGTGTCTTGTTTGCCTTTTGTATGGAACTTGACAGTCGTGTCGGTTGTCGAGGGGAACGCATTCTCGAATAGCCGCGCCAGATCTGGGTCTTGCATGCGCGACGTCACTTCTTCGATGACCTTTTCGATTGAGTCTGACTGAAACGTTCGGCATCTCGGGCTCGGTCGTTGGAAGGGTAACTCTTTAGGGCCGGAACTGAAAGGTCGGCTGGGAGAAGGGCAAGGTTAGCTTGGAGCGCAGCAGCTGGGGGATGCCAGAACAGCAGGTCATGGCGGGTCATGGCGGGTCATGGCAGGTCATACTGAGGGTATGCGGCATATCGTGTATATTCGGGGCATATGCGTTGATAGTCGGGTAGAGGTCTTTGTTCGTCGTCGGGGCTGGCGCTGGCGAGCGATGCGCTCAAGCCAAGCAAGCTCGACGCCAGAAGGCGCAGCGACATGGTCAACCTCGAGGGTGATTTGGCCAAGGATCAAAGTCAAACTGCAATTGGAATTAGAAAAGAGACGTAGGGCGAGGCGGGTTTAAGTAAAATTCGCGTAGGAGACTGTGTGAAGGATTAAGGAGATGAGCTTGATGATGTTTTAGATGTCAAGCAACAGCTGTCGCATACAATCCCTTGTTACTGTAACTGTGATTAGGTAGGGCCCAGGGTGACGTGGGGCTGTGGGAGCTGGGGTAGCTTCAGCCCCCCGCTCCTAGAGGCTGACTACGCTTCAAGCTGGAGGTCAAAGTCATCATTTGTTCGCAAGACGCTGTTAGCATTTCCCGACAATGTATATCAAGCGCACATTGATCCCAGGTCAATAAAGAAATGGGTATCATTGGGAAATGGAGAAACTATCTATACATGCCAACTCGCACCAGGCTCGCACTCTTTCTACAGCAACATTACCATCCCCATGTTCGGCTTGACGCCGTAAACACTGGTGGCTTCCATTGAATCTTGGCCGGGTCCACTATACGCTTCCTCTTCAGATTCGACTTCTCGCGCTGCTGAATCAGCTTCTCTGGTATCACAATCTTGTGATCGCTCTTGTGATACACCTGCATCCGCATTGCTTGGAGTGTGTGCTCCACATCCTGCGTCGTCATGGCCAGCGCTATAGAGATGGCTTCGATCGTCACTTTTTCATCTCTCTCGTTGTAGCCCACGAGCTGTTCGAGGATATTCTCCGACCAGTACTGTCGGTAACTCAGCAGACCCAAATCTGACAAGGGCTTCTCTGGCGAGCCCAGCTTCCCTTCAATCCGGGAAAGTTCGTATGAGAATTGGATCAAAAGTCGTCCGTAGCCTTTGCGCTGATATTGCGGCAAGGTCAGAATACATGCCACATTGTACCCGTCCGCGCTCTCCTTCTCCTTGGAAAAGTATCCAACCAGATGGCATCCCTTTTCGGTTCGCGTGGTCATGACGTAGAACAAGAATGGGTCCACATCGTAATAAAGTGTCTTGTGGTCCAGAAACATCTTGGACAGCAGACATAGGTTGCGACACCAGGTCCGTTGTCGTCGGCCATCAATCTCAAAGAAGGAAATCGCCTCGTCTCGATAGATCTCGTTTCCGGGAGGGTGCTGCAGGTTGCACTTTCTTCGATGTCGCGAAAATGCCTTGTCGTCTCCGTAATAGCTTAGACAAAACTCGCAGATGAAGATGACGTCCTCTTCGCTGAATGTTTCGGGGTATGGTGAAAAGTACCATGGGTAGAGGTCATGCCTGCCGAATTGCACCTTGGAAATGTTTCGAATTCGGGACACCTCGGTGGGGTTCTGAGTCATTGATCCGGATGTTCGCAGCTTTTCAATCTCGACCTGGCGGCTGAACTCTGCCAGTTCCTTTTTCACTTCCGTCTCCTTCTCTTCCACATCCATATCATCGCCGGCCGTAGGGGTCGCGCCGCCTTCGACGCTGAGTCTCGCCTGGCTGTCGCCATCGGGGCCGACGGAAGAAGATTTTTGTCGGGTTTGAGACTCTACAAAGTCTGAGTCAATCTGGTGTCAGTCCCATGTTCCGGGTCGCAGGCTAAGATACATACCTGTCCAAGGGTGTGGCGTATTCGCCTCTGAAGCCACAGACTGCTCCCTCTTGCTCGGTCGCTTTTGCGACTTTTTGGATTGCTGGGTCTTCTTCGATTGCGCAGTCGTTGCCTTCTTGGTCTTGGGTTCCTTGGGCTTGTCCTTTTCGGGATTCGGCCACTCGACTTCTCTAGTGAAGTCGATCCTCACTACAGGTACCCACTCGTCGAGTCGCTTATTGAAGCTGTCGAAGTTGCAGTAGAACTGCTTGCCGCTCTTCGTTGTCTTGATACTGAGAATTTCGGCTCGTCGTGGTTGTCCCTCCTTCTCTACCCAGGCGATGCATCCTGTTGCGATCGTTTCGGGGGTCGCGTGGCCCTTGAGCCTAGCGTCTCCAGACCCTACGGGGGTCTCTCCGCCAGGGGTACCACCAGCCATGATGAAAGGACCTATGTGGGCGTCCTGTTGATGATCGTCGCGCTGTCGCGTGTGGCGATGGTGATGCTGGAGGAATTATTCTTGGAGGGGCACGGCAGAAAATGGTTTAGAAGGCTTATCGTAAGGCGGTAAGCGTACTCAGGCTTATCATTTTTTTCGTCAGCTGCATAAATCCCGTTATCCTCATCTCACAAAGCCTCCTACGGGTTGCTTCTCACCCAGTACTTACACCAGCCCGGCCAACTTTTACTGCGATACTTACTTGGTAACGGTTTATTGTTTTCTGAGAGGATGGCTGGACTCTCATCCAATTGGAAGAAGCTGCAGGCGAAAATCAAGACTGAATCCTCATCAAAGCCGTCCCTGAAGCGGAAACCAGCAGCTCCGCCTGCGAATCTAAATCCACCACCCAAAAAGTCAAAGATCGAGGAGACCCCTGCAAAGCCAGAAAAGTCGACCAAGGGATCTCGCGCAACCCCCAAGCATCAAATGGGCGGAGTTCATAGTTCAATGATCGAAGATGAGTCAAAGCCTGGGACCTCGACATCCATCGCATTATGGGCAGAGGACAACGACATATCCGCAGAAGCCCTTGCAGAGGCATACAACTTGGGAGCCAAGGACAACTCAATGATGCTCGCATCGGAAAAGGACAAGATCAACCATGGACTCATCGAAGGCATCGAGATCGGCAAATACATCGCCATTGATTGCGAAATGGTTGGTGTTGGACTCGGAGGTCACGAGTCAGCTCTGGCTCGCGTCAGTATTGTCGACTTTCATGGGCGTCAAGTCTACGACTCATATGTGAAGCCAAAGGAGAAGGTCACAAATTGGCGGACGGCCGTGAGTGGAATCAGTCAGAAGAGCATGATATTTGCCAGAGACTTTGAGGAAGTCCAAGCCGACGTCGACAAGCTTCTTCAAGGCAGGATATTGATCGGCCATGACCTCAAGCACGACCTTGAGGCTCTCATACTGAGCCATCCGGCACGAGAAATTCGCGACTCAGCCAAGTTACCAAGCTTCAGAAAATACGGAAACGGGAGGAAGCCCGCGCTGAGGCTCCTTGCACAGCAATTGTTAGGGGTTGAGATCCAAGATGGGGCTCACTCAAGCATCGAGGACGCACGAGCGACAATGCTGCTGTTCCGAAAACACAAGCCAGCCTTCGACATGGACCATTCAAATCGGTACGCGCCCAAGCCTATACCAGGAGGGGGTCAAAAAGGAAACAAATCGAAGAAGAAACGAAGAGGATAAATTAAAAACCCAACACCACGCTATGAGTTTATCTAGATACCCATACAGCACCAATGACTCTCATTCCCGAGGAGATTTCTCCATGACATTACGCTCGCCCGTTTTGTCCAACTTTCACAAAGGAATGCCGTCCATCAGTTGGAGGGCGCCTTCTCGACCAACGGTGATGATCACATCGCCCAGAGTCTTCGTCACAAACCCAGCCTCACAGTATGTGAAGTAGTACTATACACAAGTCAGTCTCCGAGCACTGAAAACAAATGTCGGCAATATCATACCTCCCACTTTTTTCGGAAGACCTCGACACCCTCTGGGGTCATGTCGGGATGCTCCCTCATGAGAGCCGGTCGAATCCTATCATCGAAGCTATCCATGAAATTCTCATTCCAAAGCCTCAGCGTTTTGGCATAGTGGCCGCCAATGTTCTCAACGTTCTCCACGATGAGAGTTCCCTGAGACTGCTGGCTAATGTGGTTCAGTAGCTGGGTGATGGATGGGAGGTAACCGCCTGGGAAGATGTAGTGGTTGATGAAGCTGCGGACATGTTAGCAGGCTGTCTGACGCACTGACCGGTCGACTTACTCCTCCGTCTTGGAGTACGCCTCGTGGCGGCCCTCAGGCATGGTGATGCACTGGAAAACGGCAATACCGCCATCTCGCTTGAGAAGCTTGTCCATACAGCTGAAGTAGCTGGCTAGGTATTCTTGGCCGACCGCCTCCAGCATTTCGATCGAGACAATTTTGTCGTACGGTTGTTCGGGAACAGGCAGGGCCCGATAGTCCATCAGTTTCACCTCGATACTGTCACTGAATCCAGCGGCCTCGATGCGCTCCTCAGCTAAGATCTTCTGCTCCTTAGAAAGTGTGAGGCTAGTAACCCGGCAGCCAGTCCTCTTCACAGCTTCGATTGCAAATGAACCCCAGCCGGTGCCAATCTCCAACACATGGTCTGTCGACAAGATCTTAGCACCGTCGATGAAGCGGCACAACTTTGTGATCTGGGCCTCTTCCAATGACTCTTCTTCTTGGTCAAATCCGCGGTGACGCTGCCAGATGGGGCACGAGTATGTCATGTCTGGGGAAAGGAATGCCGCGAACATGTCGTTACTGATGTCGTAGTGGGCTGAGATGTTAAGCAGAGCGTTTGAGAGGGTGTTTGTCGATCGAGCTATGCTAGAGATGGCCGAAGACAGGCTCGAGACCCAAGTTGTGCCATTGTCCATCTGATTGCGGTTCACGATGAAGAGCTGGGCCGTGTTAGCCTCGAAGCTCGACTCAACAGTCCATTCTCAGCAGCCAACTCACCTGGAAAAAGGATGACAAGTCCTGACACTCAAAGTTGCCGAGCATGTACGCTTCTGCGAAACCCATATCGGCGAACAAGAAGAGACGCATCCAGAAAGCGTCATCCTTGACAACGATCTCGACTCGAGGGATGGTGTCCGCCCGACGCAACCCATGCTCATCGGGCTGACTTGCCAGCTTGCCTGAGAGCTTTTGGCCGTAGACATATCTCATCCCCGCTGTCTCGTCGACCAACAAGAGAGTTCCTGTCTCAATGCGTGAGAGCACAGAATGAATTGCCGATTTGGCAACGGCGAGCGCTGGGCCCCATGTCAGGCTACCAATTGAGCCACGTACAGCTTCAGCGCCGCGCGAGACGGGCTTGCTGATGGCAGGAGGGAGAGTTGGTAACGAAACACCCATCCGAACCATGGTTGCTAGATGGTATTGGATTGCCTTGGGAAACTGAAGAGACGATAGAAGAGTTCTATCAAGTGATTGTACCTGCAGGAGGTCAATGGACCAAGAGGCTGGTATCTGGGTTTAAGTTATGAGGCTGGAAGTGGGTTGGTAACGAGAGTTCAAGCTTTCCAGAGAGCACAAAGAGAAACGGCGAGCAAGACACATTTGAGGGGGTCCAGGACTAGATAGCACGGGAATTAAGGGGGGGCTGTATATATATTCCTTGTTGCACGAATGCCCTACATGAATCGGGCGGTTCATCGACACAAGCAGGACCCATAGATCGGGGCTAGTTTACAGCCAGCAAGGGACAGGCAGGTAGCTCACCTCTGTATGAGGTACCGCATCTCGTGGGATGTCTCGGAAACATACCACTGGCCATGAGCGTCACTGATCAAGTTGCTATGCTTTAACATGCATGTGAGTTGCGAAGTTGTGCCAACTCCCATCCTTTTTAGAGCTCGAAACAGACTCTATAGACTACCCGCTGTAGCCACACGGTGACAACTGAGGAGATAGAAGAAAGTCTTCAGCAGGAGAACTTGTGTACTCTACTGTAGGTACAGTAACTTACAGGGTCCCACACCAGATCTGAATCAAATCCCCAACTGCATGGAGCTAATAGACTACGACATTGTTTCCATGACGGGTCCAATGGCTGATGGAGGGCGCGCAAAGTGGGTTCCAGATGGATTAGTCTTGATGTCATCGATTCTGTGCTTCTTCGGTTCGGCCATCCGAGTAGACCGACGCGAATGCGATAGGTGGACATTGTTCCTTCAGCAATTGACAAGGGGTCACAACTGCGCTGAGCGAGTGCCGAGTTCGATGCCGAGTCGACATGAAGTGCATGGCAATCGAGCTGTCGTTTATGGAAGTCTTACAACATGACGGGATGGGTGCGATCAAATGATTCGCCAGGGACTTTGCCTAATGTGGCTTATCTCTTATCAGATTAGATCAGTTTACCCAATCTTTAGGAGACCCTTTACGCGTCTCGACGCGTCTCCCTTCAACCCTTGACAACCTACCCAAGCAACCCAAACACAATGTCACAACCAATCCTCTCGATAAAGTCCAACGACAAGAAGGTCAAGGCAGTGGCAAACCTATTGCCCTGCCGAATCCATCACAATGGACCCGTTGACCCCGCTTCGACATACTGGACCCCTACTGCCGCCGATGGTTCGTCTCTCTGCCTCCTGAACACGAGAATAGGCTCCGAAAACCTTTGAACTTACAGGCCCATACAGATGGTACAAAACTAGCCTACTTTCGCGGACGAAAGCTTCAAGGCAAGATTGTCAAGCTTCCAGAGCAGTGCCGTGGTGTCGTGGTAGAAAGGATGCAAGACAAGGACCCCAAGCCCGCGGTCGAGGAGCCTGTCGAAGACGGCGACGCCGAAACGGAACAGATAGGGAACATGCAAGTCACGGCCGAGTTTGACGAGATGATTGTCTGGGGGCATGAAACTGTTGCCGACGCAACTGGAGATCCGTACGTCCGGGGTATGGAGGAATGGCTTCAAGTAGCCGACCGGGTAAGCATGGGTTTGCTTTTGACATGCCGTCATATCGCCCGCTAACATTTGCAGATTCACGGCTATTGATCAGCGTATCATGTCACGCAACAGTGACTTGAACGCTATGAACGGAATACCTATCAACAGTCGACTCTGGCAGATGCACCCATCCGAGCGCCGTGCATGACTGGCTGCTGGTCGCACCTTTGCGTTACTTAACCAAAGTCAATGCAAAAGGGAAGGTTCTCTTCACGATACACCCTTCATTAACTCGGGAGGATCGTAAACCTGTTTCTTGCCTAAGCAACCGTCCTGGGCAATGCTGTACAGATGGGTTCTACAGAATCCAAGCCGTCAAGATGATCATAACCAAGATATTGCAAGGATAAAGCCACACGGTGTAAATCAGATCAGGACTCTTTCACGATACCTCAATGTAATATCATCGATTAGATTGGATAAACCCCATGGCGAAAGTGACTGTCTGCCACTCTTCACCATGAATATACAGTCATGTTTCCCACCATCCAAGAAGCTCTGCATCACCATCCAGGAAACAAAAGACGAGCTACTGATTGTCGTATCATCCAAATGGCATTTTATGCTCCACGTAACCAGACTGGTTTAATTTGATATCCATCAGGCAGCAAAGCCCCTGCCTTCTGCAGCATCTCCTTCAAGAACACGGGCGTTGCAATATGCACCGTTACCACGAATTCATCTCCCTCGAGTTCCCAGCCCTGCAAGTTACCCCCATAGGTTGCTATTATGGCATTGCGGAATCTCCATTCGTCGAATATAAGCTCGACGGGAATCTTATGAGTAAAGATAAGCTTATTGCCGAGGCCAGGTCCCGACTCCATCATGAAATCCTTCTGATACCCAATCGTTAAACCTCCAGAAGGTTGTTTCGTGTTTCTTTGATATCGCCTCACAGCTGATATTGAGTGTGATCGGGATTAGTGGTAAGTGGTTAAATCACCTATTCCACTTATACTTGGACACTCGCCTTGATCACGAACCCGTGGTCCGATAGAACTTACTGAGAATCACCAACTCCTGAATGCGAATTCGTGGAAGCGACTCATCTATATGACTAGTATACGCTTTATGCCAAGGCAGGTGGCGAAAAATCACGGACTTATTATCAAATTTGGATTCACGGGTCTACACCACGGCTATGGGATCCTGAAGGATCCTGAAGACAATGAAACAGCTACGAAGTAGAGTTTGATTGAGCGTGAACCTGATTAACCATTCTGGTACTTGCGGCCCATAACAACCCTATCGTACCTTTTCCTATGAGAACACTGGGTCTGTTTTCCAGCTTCCGGTACAGCTTTATCACGGTTCATCAATGCTGCTCTTGCCTATCTACAACAAACCTGTCAACCAGTAAAAATGCTAGTAAATTTGGACACAAACAGCATTTAACAAAGATTTTTGTGTCTGTTCAGGAGTTTGGATTTAGCGGCTCGGGATGCCCGGCTACTTTTGTTATAATCAGATGGTATCTGTCTTTCCAAGAGCCTATTGGCTTTCTTTATTACTCTTAAAATCCATGCAGTATGTATACAAACTGCTGACATTCTTCGTCAAGAAGTCGGCCACGGAGCTCTGGCTGCGAAACTGATCGCGATGACCGCTGTCTTCGCGTAACGACGAGAATATAGCAAGGGAGTCATGGGTTCGGGGATAGTCTACGCTGTAAAACAGTCAAATAGAAGCGGTGAATTCCGTGTCTGCGCTGTGTGAGTCTATGACGCTTCTTCTGCGTGCTGCACGCCACTGCGGTATCGTGCCAGAAACCACGGGAACAAAAAGAGTTCATCTTCTAAGAAGATAATAGAGACTTTAGACAGTTGAGGAGTACGAACTGGCACATGCGCACACCCTGAGCGGACAGTAGCTGGAATATAACAGTGTCGTTTGGGGTCTAGACCGCAGGAAGCTCGCTTGATTTAATGTCAAGTCTCCAGCTGACCTATAATAACTCAGGCTTCAAGATGAAGATTCAGCCTCTATCCTTCTGCCCCCTTCTCATTCAAGTTCCCAATGCTCCTCCCACCTATCAGCATTATGTGATCCCCAAACCCTATTCGCCACCCAAGTCAGTATCAACACCGACTTCGTGGCTCGCGTCAATGTCTCGCTGTACTGAGTGGATCTTATTCTGAATCCGAGCGAAGGCGTCTTTGCCTAGAGGCAACCTCAGGATCTTGCCCTTTAGATGACCTGCCGCCCCCTCACCCGTGGCAACTTCGAAGATGATATTAACAGCCTTCTTGGGGTCTCCCGGCTGTTTCCCCTTAGCAGCATTGAATCTCTTGAGAGCCTCGTCTACCGCGGTTCCCTTGTAAGTTTGCTCAGCAGAGGTATCGCTCTTGACACTAGCAGCAAGAAAGTTTGTTCGGAATGCTCCGGGTTCGACGAGGAGAACATTTATTCCGAACTCCTTGGTCTCCTTAGACAGTGCCTCGGTGAACCCTTCAAGGCCGAACTTGCTGGCCGCGTAGAGTCCGCAGCTCGGGTTCCCATCCTGCCCGGCTACGCTGCTAACGTTGATAATGGTTCCTGATCCCCGCGTTCTCATGCCGGGTAGCACGGCTTGAGTGGCATAAAGCGGCCCAAAAAAGTTGGTTTGGATCTGATGCTCGGCTTCGGCCTCCCTAATCACCCTCTTAGTGCCATTTCGTTTCCAACAGAAGGGCGCAGTAACTTACGTGAATAGCTCTATAACACCCAGGACAGAATATCCAGCATTGTTCACTAGATAGTCAATCCTTCCGAATATCTTTTCTGCGTCTTGCATCTTCTTGGTAATGCTTGCTTTGGACTCTGTCATGTCGATTTGAATGACCTTGCCCCCAGCCTCCTCGATTGAGCGTACAGCCTGAGCTGATCTGGTTGCATCTCGCACCGTCGCAATAACTCGATGACCGGCTTCCAGAGCTCTCAAGCTCAGCAACAGGCCGAAGCCATTGGAACTTCCCGTGATGAACCAAACAGGTGTCGCCATTTTGATGATAATGAGAAGATGTGTGCGCGGTGCAAGTGGGATGGATTCTTGGAATCTCTGTCAAAGAGAAACCTCACTTGAGCTTTATATAAACTAATGATGTTGCGGACTTAGTTTTGATCTCCGTTAATACCGAGGCGATTGATAAACCTCGGCCTGATGACTATCGAACCACCGTTTATAATTCTCCACACAATTATTTATCGCCTAACACCGATCGCGTATCGGACATCTGCCAAGGTTTACAATAAGGTTTTATAGGCATGAAAGTCAATAATTGAGGACTAATGAAAGTTCTTTCGTGGAGATATTCATTATCAATATTAGAAATGCCAGTATGAATGATGTCACATCTTCATCTATGCGTTCTGCGATGACCGACAACATTTCAACATTCTAACTAGCCGTCATTCTCTAACTCCGTAATAACGTCACTTATCATAAATACTCCATGTTGCCTGTGAGAACCAGTGATAAACTCTGTTGGGTCATTTCTATGGACAGATCTAGCGGGAGATACGTGTGCGGAGTTCGTCAGACAGGTTTCCCGGCGGTTAAAATCCTTATTTAAGCTCATTACACCGTTGATGATACTATTTGTTCTTTATTGTAGCTGCTGGTATACCGTCGGCCTAGAATTTGTTCAGCATGACATTGATCGCCAACTGTAAACCTCCCTTTGACGTCTTCTTAGTATGGATCGGTACTCGGCTCTGTTCGCGTAAGCCAAGGCCGAACACCAATTAATACTGATCAATGTTTGGGAGTCATCCAGCATTACAATATCTCTCCCATTAGACCGTTTAAACTGCCATCATCTGAGAAGTCGTCTCACATTATGCTGACGGATCGTAGACAGTCCCTTCGTTGTTCGCCTTGAAGACCGGCAATGTATTATTGGCGACCCTCCCTGTATCCTCAACAGTAACACATACGGATTAAGGCGGATTTCAAAGATTATGCCTTAAGCGACAGAAACAAACAAAGAGTGTAGTTGACGTACATGCATCGGGGGAAATGGAGGCTGCAAAGAGGTTCGGAGACTGCGGAACTGGCTATATATATATATATATATAC